>VWZY01003188.1:274104-342690 GCA_013399075.1 Chloroceryle aenea
GGGAAGGAAACATGGGCAAATACTTTGAGGGGCATTTCAAAGCTTGTTAAGAAATCTCAGTCAGGACCTATCTCAGTGTGTTGTTAGAAACATTCACAACCTTCTGCTCAGCCTTTAACAGAAATGACAGCTAAGACCCTGAAAAACTCATCCTCTCTCATTGCTCATTGAACAATAGGAGAAATTTGGAAAATTCACAGCAACATCTAGCACCTTTTTGTCAAGACCAAATTCCACTGGAGCCTGGAGAGCACAATCTCTCAGTGTACTGGTTTTCAGAACACTTCAAGAGGTTCTTGCCCTCTGCCCACCAGATATCTCAGGCTCACTATGCATTCCCACTGGATCCTCTGATTCCCTCTCTCCCCACTACTGCCATTGTGCTTGTTGGTAATCTGTGTTATTAGCACTCCTTTCCCCCATGACACTCATGTTTAACCCAGGTTAGCTCTCAGAGGTGCTTAACGTAGCAGCCCAGCAAGTGGCTGTAGCAGCAGGACTCTTTGACATCAGGCAAACAGAAAGGGGGAAAGGCTGCAAGGAGAAGGAGAAATTTATGGTCCATTTTTGTTACTGGAATCGCCTCATGAGTAAAAAAAAAAGGTTGTTTACAATCCCTTCAATTCTAATAAAATTATAGTATGCTAAAAGGACCACATCATATCCAAACTTCAAACAGAATTTAGACTAAAACAAGATGTCAATACGTGCAGAAAACAAGAGTCGATTTCTATCTGATCATTTTTATATAAGGTGGCATATTTGGTATTAATGGAGTTTTGTTCAAGCAAGGTATAGCTGAGATCTGAATCTGTCTACTTTAAAACACAGGAAAATAACAAAATACATTTTAAATAATCACAACGGCTAGACTCAAGAGAGTGTGAAGGGAGCAGGCTGTTAGTAGAGATCATTTAGATGGGGAAGGAAATTGAGTGTAAGAGGGTGTCAGCAGAAAACAAACCAAAGGTACTCTTACTTCATTCAAGGAATGCAGAAAAACAACAATCCACAATACCAGAAATAAAACTTACTAATCACAGAGAGATAAGACCAGGATATGTTTGTATAGACCAAACTGAAATAAGGTAAGCTGTAAACTTGCAGATTTCAACATGAGAAAGCTGTTATGACAATAAACCTTTGCTTAACTCAATTAGCAGGAAACCTTAGAGAATAATTATTTTTCTTTAAGAAGGCATTTGAAAAATTAAAAGAATCTACTAAACCTTGATTAAAAAAACCCAACAATAATTGCATTTTGGTGCAGACAGCAATATAGTCTCTTAAAACTAAAGGATATTTAGATAATTGTTATGATTTTTTTATTTTATGCTTAATGTAATTCATCATTTACAGTACATGAAGTGAGCAATAAATAGCTGAACCGCAAAAATGAGAAAACTAGACATTCATGCAAGAAAGATTTTCTTAGAAAAGAAGCTTTTTCAAAAATCATTATTTTTAATGAATAATAGTGGCAGTGAAATTCCCTTTTCCACCATGTTTTCTGCCACAGAAATGATGCTTTAATAATCACCTAATTAGATGAAACATGAAAGCTATTTTGTTATTTGCAAAAATATTGCTAGATTTCTTTGAAGAATGTCGTATTTGAAAAGGTTTGTTTTGACCAAAACCAACCAAAACAAACACACACCCACACCAANACAGAAAAAAAAACCACTATAAAATTGTCAGCCTGGATACAGCAGGAAATGTGATGAACTCTGGAAAACAGACCCATTTAAAACTAGGTGGAGCAGAAAGGCTTTCAGAATATTCCCATTATTAATGAAATTGGTTTCTCATGGCTCAGTCAACTGCTGTGATTTTTCTTGTGCTATTATGAGTCTTCATTTGTACTGAATGGCATGAGGGAGGAAGCAATAACAAACTGCATACAGGACTCCTGAGCGGTGTGTCACTCACACCATAAATGTGGAGAAACCTGGATGGAAAGTGCTCTCCCATTGCTGGTACACCTGTGTGATGTAAAGACACTATCCAGCCTTCACAGAGGAAGAAAAATGGAGGGTTTCTTTATCCTCCAAGCAACCTTTCCTGCTCTGTGTTGACTCTACTGGCAGTCTACGTGAGGAATTATATCCAGCGTTCTGCTGAGCTGAGCTGTGCTTAGGAGCTGTTGCATGAGCTATGTCAGGGCTTCCTTGCCACTTACTCATACTTTCACCTCACTGCTCATTCCCTCAAATATATATAAAAGAATAAAGAAACCAGTTTGGTGAAGCTAAGGTTGCTACTGGGAATCCTGACACATTTATGTGAAATTCATGATTATAAGGAAGTTCCTTTTCTAACATTTTTTTCCTTTGTTTCTGTCTATAGCCTGTTCCACATCAGTGTAGGGTAGTGGGATAAGTGTGTTTATCAGCCGAATGATTACTGTAATAAGTAATTACTGAAAAAATGACATAAAATTATTTCAAAAGTGTGATTGCACTATGGTAGATGATGTAAAACAAAATAGAAGGATGCAACTAACTTCTAGGATGTTCCTTTCTTTTTTGAAATTAATTAAAAATTGGTTTACCACTACAGAGAAATGGATCCAATCTAATCAGAGCCAGCAATGGTATGGTGAAAACTGGAATCACTCCAAGTCATACATAGATTCAGAGTTAATCTTTATCCCTGTATATTTCTTACCAAGTTTTTACACCAAAATAGCTGTGCCTTAGTGCTAGTGAAAAATAAAAAGAACTTGAACTCTTTTTTCATCCATTCTATAAATTTCCAAACACATAATTTCATCCTTAAGCATCCATCTTTATGTGGTTTTTATTATTATTTTTATATTCTCTCTCTGTAAGGATTAAATAGCCTCTCAGCTACATTTAACTGTACTACAATATTCTGAGCAAGACCTTGTGACCTTGAATGAGATCTAGATTAACAGAAGTTTGTAGTGCTTTTAATTTCTCACAGTTAAAAAAATCAGTGGTTCTCACACTCATGCGTTACTTTTTTTTTTTTTTAATCTATGTGCCTTAATTATCTCTGTGAAATGGGGCAAGATATAATTTCCTTCCTTTCTTGTACAGTAAACCAGACACTTTGTAAGCTGTTCCTCTAGTGTAAGACAATGGCACTCAGGATATATATATGGACTTTTTTTTGGGGATGTTTGGATAGCTATGGGGTACTGTTTCATATTCTAATCACTGTTTTTCCATCAGTGTGATAAAATAGAACAGATCAAAGCTCTTGGACTTTCCACTGCTGCAGCACTGAAGTCTGGGAGCACATGAAAATGATTCAATAGTGTGGAAAATGAAGATAAAAAGAAAACTTAAGAAAAAAAGAAAGGAAGCTGTAATGTTAAATAAAGAAGTTAGCTTGATTAAAAAATGGACAATCTACATTAAAAAAAAAATATTTACCCCTAGGAGGGGACTTTTGCTGAGATCAATTCTAGGACTGTTAAAAGTTTTGATCAGAAATCAAGAAGAAAATGTAAAATTGCTGTTGATTTTAAATGTTTATAGACATATTTGTCAGCTAACATTAAAAATCATGGTCAGATCATACCAACAAGGAATGGATCATTGTGGTCATGAAGATCACTGACAATGAGACGGTACCTTGATGGCTCCAAATGAAAGATATCCGGCCTTTGTGAATCATCAGGATTTTACTGCAATAAGCTTAACATATTGCTCTAAGAGAGGCATCATGTCCTGAGTCATACATCAGCCCAGATGACCAAATGCCTTTCTGACTGTAAAACTCCAATAGTAAATTTGATCCAGGTGTTTTCTGGGGTTTACCCTTTCCTCAGGCAGAAGTACTCTGTATTTGAGGAGAAAAAGTTCATGTCTTGGCTTCTGGATGAATAGCTGCATCTAGGTAACAGAATGTATGGGAGATGAAAGGGTTTAAATGCAGGACAGGAAGATGGGTAAAGACAAGGCTGACACGGGAACAGAAATGCAAAAAGGAGGTTGTTGAGTGACACAACAAACAAGACTGCAAATATACATCAATGATCTCAGTATTGCAGGTATAACACATGAATTCAAACAAGATATTATGTTGTCAAAAATGAGAGCCTAGATATTTAGAGATGAAAGGAGGTTGGACTAGATGACCTTTAAAAGGTCTCTTCTAACCCAAAAGATTCTATGAAAGGGCAAAGAATCTTGTGTTAATAAAGAGCAGTATTGAAGTTCCGATGAATATTGAAGCACAGGATGATGAACTTGTATCTCCAGACAAGCTCTTTCATCTCACATCCTATAAGATCATTTACTCAAGATATTCCCCAGACCATGACAGAGCAGACAAAAGGATGAGCACAGCAGTGGGACATCTTCAATAAACATGAGTGCTGCCACAGCTGACAGGCTCAAGACAGTGGGAGGTGGAAGTAAGAATGCAATCATGAATCTACTGTGTCTTGGAGAAACATTTCTAAAAATCTTTTAAAAAGGCAAAACTGAGTTACTTCCCCTCCCTGAAGTGGATACAGAATTCAGGCAACTCAAACATCTGAAATTCCTATTCAGTTCAGGACCTAACAGACTTAACTTTGTCCATGACTGGTGATCGTTGGCTTGAGCTAACACTTTGATACTGTTTTAATTTGAGGTCCTAGACTAATCTGTTCCTATTATCTTAATTATACCATAAGTCCATGAAAATAAATGGTAATTAATTACAGCTAGCAACTACTATCTGATGTCATACCAAGCACTACACTGTACCTTTGGTGTAGATTTGTACATTGTACATTGGTTGTACATTTACAACATTGTTCTGGAGTCCAGAATAAAGTGCTCATGGCATAGCAGAGGATGTACCATGAAAAGCCTGAACCCAATATTAATCATTGGTCTAGGAAATCTCAGCTGCACTACTGAATGCGTCCATAGATCATTGTTCACATATCCAGAGCCCTTGTAAGACTGTCTGTGGTAAGGTTACAAAAAAAATCAGGATGTTTTTCATCTATTGTTTTAGTTCCTCAATAGGGTGAAAATGAACTAAATATTAGTACATTTCCCAAAAGACAGAAAAGAACTTGGATATACTTTAACAAGCATTAAACCCCATTTTCCAGTGTTCCTAAGATGCTCAGAGATTTGAGTGTCATACTGGGTCATCTGCAAGATTTGTGTTCTAAACAGGTAGGATGTGAACAAGCACAGATTACAAGATTTAACCTTATGGTACAGAATGACCAAAGCCTATTAGGTAGGTTAATACACCACTGAGAGGGGACATTCTTTTCAAATTGAAGACAACTTCATTGTATCAGCCTGTAAAATGCATGGAGTTCAATCACATGAGATGTTACACCCTAGATATTACACTTCAACTTATTTTGCACATAAGGCTAAGGCTTCAGTCTCTGTAATGACTTCAGCATGTAATCTATCATATTGAGCACTGCTGATATCCTCATAGCCTTCATTTTCCAGAACTTACCTTGATAGCCAACCTCACACCTGGATTAATTTAATCCACATTAGCATTTTAAGGAGCTGTCTTTGTTGGTTATCTTAGACCTTGCTTACAGTACATGCAAAGAGAAGTACGCCTTGAAAATAATTTAGATCTCCGATCTCTCTAGAGGCAGGATTCTCTCTCTGATGACTTGTGAGACAATTCCATACAGCCAGACTTGTAATTTTAACACTTCAGTTAATATCTAAATGTAGAATGAATTGGGCTCTTAATTTTCACTTACTCGTGTTCAAGGCTGCCAAGATCTTTGCACTTCCCCACGACTGATGAAATGCTTAAAATCCTCTTTAAGGGAAGTCCCTGAAAGTTTTTTGACTCCCTTCCCAAGCTAGGCAAAGAATACCTTTCACATTGGTCCAGTTTTAACCTATCTGTTAACCAGTCCTTGGTACTTGCACAGGGCTCAACAGGGAAAGGAAATGTTATGTCAATAGTAAAAGTCTGAAAAGTTATTTTCAGTTCCTGAGGGGTGATGAGAAGTTATTATCTAGTTAAGGGTCTTCTAAAATAGTTGCAATTATGTTCAAACTCTGTTAGACAGTTCCTAGGTGCAACAGAGCTGTCTCCATGTGCACCTGACTCCTTGCCTTGCTTCAAAGTCCTCTCTCAGACATATTGTATGTAGATGACATCAGCAAAGGTCAATAATTCAATGGAGTGAACAGTAATAAACATTTTATCATTTCTCTGCACTAAACATAGTTAAGGACTTCAAGAGAATATTAATGATTTCAAAGATGGAACCTGTCACCAAAACAACAACAAAAAAGAGATAAAAGAAATACAGCCTTATGAATTAATGAAGTGTAAGAATCAGACAGAACAGGAGGTTTTCCCAGATACAAATAAAGTTTGACCACCAACCAATTATTTTTTTACAACAATTTTTTTTGTAGCTTATTTTCTTAAGATCTTGATTTCATGTAATTCTGGAAAAGCAAACAAATTCTTCAACATTTCACACAAAAAGAATACTTGTTATTCACTGGACTTCATACATATCCAACCCCAAATCATGGTCTATTCAACCCCAGACGGTTTTGGTATTACTATAATGAAGGTATCGATGTTATGTTACATTTGGATATTTACTCTATCTGGCCTGCACACGCTAGAAGTCGTGTTTAGGGGTAAAAATGAAATACACCTCAGACATACTTAAAGCCAAGAAAGTCAGTATAACTGAAATCTTAAGAATCGAATTGTTGTTAGTCTAGATCTAATTTACAGAAAGAGAAAGAAGGATGATGCAGGGAAAATTATTATTATACACATGCTATACAGTTTCTTACCCCTACTTCTGGTGTTATGGTCACTCTCCCACTGCTCCCCTGGATCCTAGGGCTTTCATTCTGGTCATGCTGGGGGTACTACGTCTAGTCATCAGCATCCACAGTCTTCTTCTGGGAGTAATAAAATGTTGGCAGTTTCTTTGCACTCCAGGAACCACCTGGGGCCTATTTATGTGTTTTGTAGTAGATTTTTATACCTCCTTTGTTCTACAGCTTTCTGTTACACCTGGATTTGATATATATGGTGCCTTTCTCACCCCTAAAATCAGTTCTGTCCAGTTTCACATCTACATTTCTTTAACTGATGACCATTGATGAGTTGTTTATAGCTGTCAGGTCTCCAGCACCAAGTCTTTGCCCAATCCCTTATCAACCCCGTGCCCACCCTCCTCTCTGCTGTATCCTGTCTTCCACTTCTCAAAACCTCTGCTATTTTACAAGGCCTGCATTTCTCTATGCAACATAATTGTGTTTGTTGTTGACAAAAATCAGTCAAATTTGTTATGGAAACCCAGTTAATTACAGTAATTGTTGTTGCAGATTAGCCAAAGAAAACAGCGCTGCAACAAGGTCAAGAAAGGTTCAGACTGAGCAAGGCTGACAAGCTTCAGTCCTGAGACCTTGAAAACTCACTACAGAGCTTATGACATGTTACTGCCAACTGCAATACCTCATTACAGGATTACAGAATTAAAATCTAATCAGTAGAGATTCTTCTGGGAACATTTCTTGGGAAGGAATCATTTGGGCATTGTGTATTGGCCTCCAGAGAAAACTGTTATTTCTATAGAGCAATAGAATTCCTTAATGTTTAACCCCAAAAATGTATTCCTTTAAAGTAGGTTATCTTCCCTGGAGATTTAGATGAAGCCTAAACCAAAGTTTGTCTAGCAGCTTGTCTCCAAGCTCTCTGCTATTATTCTAGCTTCCTGTGGTGTCTTTTGTCTTGCATGTGATTGCTGTGTTGCCACTTTAGCCATGTGTGGCTGGACTGTTGACAACTAACAATGCCCATAATTCCTCAGCAGAATTTCCCAGTTTTCTCTGCTTTTGAGCAGTAGCAAATGCTTCATTACTTCTGATTAGAGTTGCCTTTTTGCCAGCAGGTTTCAGAATTACAATATATCTCCTGCAACTATCCAGCATCCCTTATCATCACTGTTTATCATTAGACAAACCATATGCGCTTTGCTTTGGACTCATTTTCTAGCTGTGACCACAAGTCAGGGTACTGTAGTCCATACACAGGATCCATTCCAGATTTATTTCCATTAAAATTCATTACGTGAGTAAACATAATTGAAAAGACATTTTTAATGAGTTCTTTGTCTCAGTGGTGGTACACTTTTAAAGCTGAGATACACAACATTTGCATATTCTCTTCTAAAAACATAATTGTCAAGTCTGAACATACTATGTCCATTATTTTCACTTTATTTTTATTTTTTCTGTTGTTCATTATAAACTCAGAAATGTAAAAAATTTATCGCTGTTAAAAAATTTGCTTCATGGCAGCTGAGCCATGCTAACCACCTAAGTAAAAACTCTTAACCTTAGAGAAAGACAGTTTAGCAATGGAAGATTGTTTTGCTATGCTGTGTTCCATTCCTTCCCTTGACCTGTTTTGCTGCCTGATGGCCAGCAAATGAGGATTTTCAGAATTCAGCTGTTGTGAGGTAACTGTGATTAGTGAAGTAACTTGCTCTTTTGGTATGAATACCAGAAATGTTTTGTTCAGATGGCCTCCCAGATATGGAAACCAAGTAGAATATTGTCCTTTAGCAAAATGATGTTAGACTTCTAGAAATAGGCACTAAAAATGGCATTGTCAGGCTAAACCACAGTCTGTAACCAATGGAGTCTAAATAGATATTCAGCTAATCAAATGTAGGTGTCCTCTTTAAGATAAAATAACTAGTTGTCTAAGACCCACTGACCAAAATGTCTAGAGCTCTACTGATTATAATGCAAGCTTAAACACACATCAGACACACTTAGAAAATATCCATAATGCCTGAAGACATTATCATGTAGAAATCTAAATTTATGTGTTGTCATGTCAAACTGCAATCGATTCTTACTACCTTAAGTCACAGAAACAACTGAAACTCCTTCAAAGAGCATTTTGCAGTTTAGTATATTTATACTGAATGTTAAAAAGTCCCCTCTGCCCAAAGTCTATAATGACAATCATTATCATCAGAATACTACTTTATTCAAGAAGTTGGATAGTTGCTAGAATATTAGCTAGTGGTTTTGATTCCTCTTCTGTTACTGAGGATGTAACCATAGGAAAAGCGAGAGGGACCAAACTATCATTATCATCTGGTATTTCCATTGACTAAAGCAGAACCAGAGGTGCAGGGTACTCAAACCTGATACAGAGCCAAATGTTGTATCACTGTCTCATGAGAAAGATGTTCAGCATTGCTGCTTTGCTTATCTAAGCATTGCATGCTTGTAAAGAGGGATGTAAGTGTTGCTCTGAAATGAGAAGTCTAACTTCTTCACATATGATTGCAGCTTCCAAATACTAGTCTTGCACAAAACCAGCATTGTTAGTACTCAATTTCCATCTTGACACTAACCAACTCACAGCATACTCACCCCATCTACACTGAGAACAGAAAAAGAAAACCAGTCCATACCCATGCTCAATTTAATCACATCAGAAGGCAGGAGAAAAATTGTTTTGTGTTTCTGTCTGGAAGTTGTTAGAATAGCCACAACATTCATCTACATATTAAAAAAAAAAAATCTAACACCCTTTTATAGACTTACTTCATAGCTGACATTTCAAAAAACCTTAAGCTTACTGATAATGGGACAGAAAATTTTATGACTGGTATACTGCAGCCATCAGCCTTCTGTAGAAATCACAAAAGGAAAGGACAATTACCTAGATGTAAAATGGTTCCCACTTGAAAACCAGCTATTTGCTTTCACACTTGAGACATTTCAAGCCACCTTCATAAATTGTTTTCCAGCATCAAAGTGGTCAATAAAACTAAATAATGTGACCTCGTGCAAAATGTTCTAGATTTGAATTACAATAGGGTTATGTGTTAGATTCGGGCTAAATGTATTTTGCTGTCACCCATTATGTCAAAACTGGCAAACATAA
Organism: Chloroceryle aenea; assembly: GCA_013399075.1. Taxonomy (NCBI): domain Eukaryota; kingdom Metazoa; phylum Chordata; class Aves; order Coraciiformes; family Cerylidae; genus Chloroceryle; species Chloroceryle aenea. The sequence continues at coordinate 284,011 of VWZY01003188.1, forward strand.
CAATGCTAGGCCTGAAGCTCTTCTTTTTTTATTTGCAATCTGTATCATTGGCCTGGAGCCTTATGCCTGAAGTTTTAAGTTTTATGTTTTTTTAATGCATTTTTTTATCTTCTTGGATGTGAATGAGCCAAGCACCACAATATTACATTGTTTATTGGAAAGTGTTTGTGTGTATGCATGTTCACCCATTAATATCTAACACATAACCAATGTTGGTTTGTTTTTGTTTTTTTCTGTTTTGGACTAAAAAAATCTTACAGATTAATCTGTATTTTCAGGTAGACATATATGCCACATATGTTTCTAGATATACATTAATTCATAAAACCAGAATATGTGTATAACATACTACAGAACATTTCAGCTAACAGCTACATTTTACTGGATTAAATACTATTGTTGTGTTTTGCTTCACGAAAGCTAAAATATCTCATAAATGTAATAACTTTAGAGCTTGTTTTATGAAAGTCTGGAGGATTTTATGGTTTTTTTTTTCCTGAGGAATTTTGGAGAATGGAGAGAACAGGAGGAGGAAAGGCAGGGAAGAACTGTGTAAAGAAAGCAAACTGCTATGGAAGTTTTGGGAGTACCTGGTATAAATCAAAGTAAACTGGAATGAAGATCCTTGCTCGGAAAGTGACCAGGTGTGATTCCCTAGGAAATTTCAAACATCGTCAGATGGCTGAGGTTAAGTAACTCAGTCCTGTATTTACTGTGTGGGTTAAAAGGAGAGGAAATCAAAACAAAACAAAACAAAAAAACAAACAAACAAACAAACCCAAAACAAAAAACAAAATGCCTATATGAGAAAGCTACCAAAACCAGAGTTTGAAGTACTGAAAATTCAGAGTATTATACTTCTGCCTATGGCTGCTTCCTTTTGATGTTGCAGTGAGGAGATTCCTCAGTCTGTTTGTTGTTCGTGTTACTCATGAATGAAATAGACTCAACAGCAGCACAGGACCTATCACTATAAGAAAATAAACGCAGAGAGCTTGGGTCTGTTGAGGGCTGGCAGGATGGACTGGAATATTATTTCTGAAAGGGGCTTATTTTTTGACAGGCAGTAAATTGATCCATCTTTGATCACCTCTTGAGTCCAAACAGGGCTAATTATAATACAACTTTCCCTGCTCCCTTGCCTGTTTGGATTATCACTCTCCATATAATGTCAAGCAAAGGAAGACCTTGATTATGGAGTGAAACTTTAACTTTACTAGATAATACAAATAATTTATAACATCTCATTCTTCTGCCTTCACCTGGCATCCTCCCACAGCCAAAAATAATTAGAAAGTAATTAAGCCATCAAAAGCAAAGCAGAACTAAATTACAGTAAATTAAGCTACTAGATAACAGATAAGAGAGTCTCAGTCACTGTAGGAGGTAGGGACAGAAAAGATGGGAGCAAAAATTATTATTTTGGTAAAATATCCCCAGTGCATTTCAAGTAAAGCAATGGTATATATTTTGTGAACAGTCTCTAAAAATAATTTTAAAATATGCCTGGAATGAAGCTACTAAATATCACCCAACTTATCAGCTGTACAGGCATTAAGAGAGAAAGTGTTCCACGGAGGCTCATTTGCCCTGTTAACATTCCCCTCACCATTTTTCATCTACTTTTAACATTCCTTTTGTTTTTTGTTGGTTGGTTTGTTTTTGTTTAGTTTTGTGTGTCCGCTGGTTTGTTTGGGTTTTGTTTGTTTGGTTGGTGTTTTTTTGGTGGTGTTGTTTTGGTTTGGGGTTTTTTTAGCTCTGATAAAGCTAAAGAAGTAGGGAAAGAGGAAGGGACTTAGAAGGAGAGGTATGGAGTACAGGTGAGAGAATAAAACCTACTCAGCAGATTGGAAATAGGGGAGTAAACAGCCACTCAGATCAGGATGGAGAAAGTCACCTCAGAACTGCAGAACACTTATCAAAATCACAAAGTCTTTGCTTTAACTACTTCTTTTTCTATCTGTGAGTTTCTGGCTGGCTCTTCTCAGAATTTTTTTTCTTCCCCGGGGTTTATGTCCCAAGCTCGGATAACCGTATGATCCCTAACGCCCCCGACTCAGATAACCTATGATCCCTAACATCCCAAGGAGGTTGGGTTCAGTGGCTGTTCCAGCTGAAGCTTTTTGACGTGAAGGCAGTGTGTGCAACCCTGTGCCAGAATCTCTCTTCCTGCCACTTTACACTGCTCAGAGACCTAATGAAAGGTCTGTAACTCTCCATAGCATAAGGGAGCTCTCAGCTGGCATCAAGTAGCATAAACAACTCTCCCACCAGCTGCTTTTTTACACACAGCTGAGGAAGAGAAGAAGGAAATGCCATGAAGTGGAACCTGTACTCTGTCAGTGCACAGAGACTTTATGGCACCAGGGGGTCTGGGGGACATGTAAATGCAGCTCACAAAGGTGCGACAGCAGAGCAGGAGGACATTCCCAGCCTGGCTTTAAGCTCATTAATGTTGACAGTGTTGTTCTGCCAATACGGTGCAGGCTAGCTGCTCGGATGCTTCCCTGAGGTCCCAGCAATGCTGTGCAGCACATGTAAGCTCTGAGCTCTCTGCGCATCACTGCTATTAGTACATGAACTGGCTAATTTCTAGATATATTTCATATAGGACTTCCTAGTGAGACCTGTTGGTTTTTAAGACATGTACTTCTACATCCACCCATCACCTCTGAATTTCCTGACCTCCTGCCAGACACCATGACAGATACAGTCCTGCACCTTCCTTCCCAGACAGTGTGTAACAATACCATAAACTGGGGGTACCGTCTTGAATTACCCTTGCTGTGGTTTTACAGCTTTAATCAAGATGTTAAATGTAGCAAACCACTTTAAAAGCCAGCATGGTTAATGCTTAAGTTGATGGCCCTTTTGCTGCCTTAGTATTACAGAGATGAAATCTCTGTGAGGCTTCCTGCACCCCTACTTAATCCAACATAGCATTGTACCACCAAAGTATTAGGGGGTCTTTCATAATTCTGGCATGCAAAATACAAACTGCTGTAGGTAACTATGATTCACTTGCACTCCAGTAGGCAAGAAGCATTTTAAACCCTCAACATTGCACAGAGAACAGTGAATCCTGCTGCCATAATGGAAGAAGCAAAGTCTGTCTACCTGCATATTTTTGGATTATGGGAAAAGTGGAGAAGTACACATCTAAAACCTATCAACAAGATAGGACCCATCTCTGTATTCTGAAGTAGTTGCTTTATAATACAAGCATGAATGCACAGAAGAATACAAGATTACTTGTTCACTCTTCCCCCCCACAAACATCCAGCCTTTAGCAATGATGTGGCTATCCTCAGAAAAAAAAAAAACCACACCAAAACCAAATAAAACAAAAGCACTGTAGACTGGAAGTGTAATAGCTTGCCAGTTTTAAAACAAAACAGGGAGATGGAAGTGTCTCACTGAGAAACAAAAAGCCAGAGTAAAAGATGCTATCCAAGAAATTTATGGAAATACTAACTTCTGGGAGGTCTTATCTATGCCTGTTGCCAACAAGAAGCAGCATCCTCTGTCAACATTGGAAACAGTCTGGATGGCTACAGTGAAGTTTACTTCACAACATATCATGTCAAGACCTACAAATCAAGACTATTTTACCACAGACTAATGCAATGGCGAGAGTACTAGAAACATACCAAAATAACACCTGGTGTAGGGAGAGATGTTTCCTTCACTGCAAAGAACTAAAAATCAGGCCTTTAGTGGCATCGCCACTTACTTAAAATCCTTTCCTCAGTTATACAGAGAAACAGAAAGTTCTGGAAGGCAATTTTTTTTTTCTCTAAAAATAAATGTGTGATACAGGTGGCTGGTTACTTTTACGTGGAAGTTTTTCCTATCAGGTTTGGACTACAGAGAGAACCCTGGCAGCTAATTCAATTTATAAACCAACCTGTTAGAGAAATATAGCTGGGGGATTGTTATCATACCCCTGGACTTAAACTGGAGGCTGTTTGCATACCACATACATCTATTAATGTTTTCATTATACAAATACATATAATTTATATATAGACACCAGTGCCTAGAAGCCTGAAACCTGACCTGGAACACTAAGTAAATGGTATACAAACACAGTCTGAGAAATGATCCCCATCCTCAAAAACTTACAATATAAATAAGAAGTGAAAACTGAGGGTGGAAATTAAGAAGAGGAATAGACAAAACACATCATTTGATGAAGACTATATGGTAGCAAAGCCATGCACAATACTGACATCCCCTGAATCTCATCACAGTGCTCTAACTTTTCAACACATTGCTCTTTCAGCACATGGGTTAACAACAAACCTCTAACTCTTCCCTCCACAATAGACCTTCTACAATGCCCTCTATCTGGTTATCTTATCTCTTATCTCACAATACCGCCTATTTAACTTCATTATTAGTTTTCATTATCCTCAGGACCATTCTATATCTTTCTGTTTTGCTGACTGTGTGCATGAAATACCTGCCTGGAGACAGTATACTTAACCACTGTTCTCACTTCCTTCAGGATCCTACCACTCTGCCATAAGAAAATGCTTTGTCAAAGTGGAGTGAGTAGGTGACAGTTAATGATTTTCTTGTTAAAAACAATAATCTAGAAAATTAGCAATTTATTGTTAAAAACAACACTTAATAAATTATTGTTAGTAACCTAGAAAAATTAAAGCAGATTATGCAAAAGTGACAGTTAATTGGAAAAATAAAGAATAAATTTAAAATAGGTTTTTCCAATTTCCATTATTCCCTTTTGGAAACCAGTAGTTCATCAAAAATTAAATGCTGGGTAAAAATCAAAACTTCTGTGAAATGCAACAGGTTGGCAACCTTGTCAGAAAAATGTTCTTAGTCTCTGGATGGCATTTCTGGGCAAGCCTGTGGAACATTGCTGATGGAACTATACTCAGATGCTTAGGGCATATACAAGAGAAAGCTGGATTCAGACAGCTCCTGGGACTTACCGGACATCCTTACCTTGTAAACAAGTTCTGTTGACTATTACTAAACAAAATGGGAGACAGAGAACCATCCTTGCTTCTGAGGACAAACAACATGACCTCATAGCCACATTGCTCAGGGTTATTTATCTTTAGAGCAAACTACCTACATCTGCACCACACAGCCCTTGACCTCCTGTCTCCTCTTAGCCTCATTAGCACCAAAGATAAAGATATTACCTTTTATGTGGTTTTGTTCTGTAGGTTTTATGGTTGTTTTTTTGTGGGGATTGGGTTTGTTTTGGGGTTTTTTCTGGGTTTTTTTTTTTGGGGTTGGTGGTTTTTTTTTGGTTTTTTTTTTTTTTTTTTTTTTTTTTTTTCTGTTGTTTGTTTATTTTCTGAATTGGGAACAAGTACAATGACACTATGGCTTGACTGCAGATCACCACATCAGAATTTTGTGAAGCCATGTGCCGCATGCCCTTGCATGTGAGGATGCTTGTGAATATAAAACCTGACAGGAGAGCTGGGAAGACTGTGAAATAGGAGGGAGCCAAAGCTTACACAGTGTTTGAGTTTTCATTTTCAGAGTTCTGCCTTGTTCTTTCTCTTCTCCAGCTCTGCTTATGCCCACTTAGAAATGGGAATTTGGTCTAGATGGACTCTCAATTTGAAATAGCACTTTTACATTTTTATGTTTTTAAGGAATAGCTTACGACAAGAGATTTGGTAAACTCTTAAGCTGTTGGCCAAAAAGTCTTGGAGCTGTTATGGAAAAGAGGTAAAGCAACACAAAGCAAAAAATAATGACACAAAAATGCAGCATTACCGTTATTGATTTGTTAACAATCAATCCCCCCCCCAACATCTGCAACTCAACACTATACAGCAAGATATGTAATAGCAGCATTTGAAAAGGGTTCTGTTAAGAGACAAAGCTTCTGAAGGGAGATTGAAAGCTCTATTGGTCTTGGGCATTGGAAAGGCAGCACAGCTTTCTCATACTCAATGACTTACTATGGAAGAAATGGGAACTATTATCTGCAAATCCTCCAGAAGAGTGTAATTAAAGGAGACAGGCTTGAAAGAGGATTTCACGTTTCTTTCTATAGCTAGTGCTGTCAATTGAAGAGGCTACAGTACTTTCCAATAGAACCAAAGCTGCTCTCAGATGCGTAATACTTTGTGATTTAAAAGCCCACACCCACAGCTTTACCTCTTGTATCATAAATTGATTGATCATGACAAGTGAATAAGATTAGCACCTCATGGGGACAACCTTCAGCTTAAATAAATGATAAAACTATTTATCCTCCTCTAGTTCTAGTTCTTTCACCTTCTCACAGGAAAATATATGAAGTGCCCTGAAATCCAGCTAGCCAAAATAACAATCCAAGCTTCAAGCGGGAAGTTGTCGGATCCTAAAAAACCTTTATTTTTACATTTTGAACCTACCTTATTTGTTCCCAAAGACAAAGAAGAGAAATTAGAAAGACTAGGACTTAATCTGTCTACTGCCATAAANATCTGAGTGCCATCAAGAGACAAAGACAGAAGAAACAGGGGGCCAGACCCTGTCAGACCATGCATTTATGAAAGTTAGGTCCTGCTTGACTAACCTGATCTATTTCTATGACAAGGTGACCTGCTTAGTGGATGAAGGGAAAGCTGTGCATGTTGTCTATCTAGACTTTAGTACAAACCAAATGCTGTTTCCCACAGCATTCTNCTAACTGGGGACATTCCAGTTGACTGAAAGTTAGCAAATGGGACACTCATCTACAGGAAGTGACAGAAGGCGGATCCAGGAACTACAGGCCTGTCAGTCTGATCTCAGTGACAGCAAAGGTTATGGAGCAGATCAATCTGAGTGCCATCAAGAGACAAAGACAGACGAAACAGAGGGCCAGACCCTGTCAGACCATGCATTTATGAAAGTTAGGTCCTGCTTGACTAACCTGATCTATTTCTATGACAAGGTGACCTGCTTAGTGGATGAAGGGAAAGCTGTGCATGTTGTCTATCTAGACTTTAGTACAAACCAAATGCTGTTTCCCACANCAAAGGATGAGGAAAAGGCTGAGGTACTGAATGCCTTCTTTCCCTCAGTCTTTACAAGTAAGACCAGTTGTCCTGTGTTGTCCCGTGAGTGCCCAGCCCCCTGAGCACTCAGATAGGGATGAGGATCAGAATGAAGACCCCACAACCCAGGAGGAAATGGTTAGTGACCTGCCACACCACTTAGACACACACAAATCTATGGAGGCAGATGGGATCGACCCAAAGGTACAGAGGGAGCCGGCGAAAGTGCTCACCAAGGCACTTTCCANCACAAGCTGGGATGTCTGATGGGAATTAACTACTACAGAACTAATTCCGTGTCCTGGAGCTTCCAGAGCTCGGGTCCTAGGACAAGAGAGACCACCCACCATGTGGTCCTGTCTCTCTTTAACAACAGGGTGCAGCTCTTCTTTCTCCATCCCCTCAGGGCCAGCAGGACTCTCTTCATCAACGTCTCCCCAGTTGTCTCCATCCAAATCCTTGGGGGCTTTTGGATTTGGACAGCCCTGGGGGAACCCTTTGCCTGGGATATTATTGGCTCCTCATGGTCTCAGTCCTACTTTGAGGCTCTCAAGGAGGTGCTGAACATGCTCGGTGGTATGAAATGTCATTTGGAAGTTTTGATACGGACACAAATAGTAGCAGCTATTTTGAAAACTCAAGTCAGTTTTTAGGGTACTTGAAGACATAGAAAGCTGATGTGTTTGATAGTTTTGAGGTGTCTAATAGCGCATACGATATAATTAACGCCTGATAATTACAATTGCAGAGCTCTGACAGGAAGACATGTTTCTGCTGATTACATTCTCTGTCTGCCACTGAAAAAGAAAATGTTCTGTGATCCTGAAATAAAAAACTGTCTCATAATCCTCTGAGCTTCAGTAGGGTTACACTACGAAACTTCTAAAAGATGCATTTCCTCCCTTTTTAGTCTTCATTTTGCCTTCTTGAAGTTCTTTTACAGAAGCTTTTTGTTTTGCTCTCGGACAATGCTTTGGCAGCTCAAAAACTATTTATGCATGTGTTTTTGCTTCAAATCTATCTTCTGTCTCCTTAGGCAACCCAGCCTAAGGTGTGCAACCACATGTGTTAAAAAGCTCTGGATTTATTCAAGAACCAGCCTTGATCTATGGATCATTTCCTATTCAGTTGCCTTTGTACATGCTCATGTCTTAATTGGTGAGGTAGCTCCTAGAAGCAAAATGTTTTACCATTTTCCACAAAGAGTAACTTTCTTATACAAGACTCCCAATTTTTTTAAATATTGAAGAAGGTGCCTTTTTTTTTTTCCCCTCTTTTTTATTTTTCGAAGTTTGAATTTACTTTTATCACCTGGTGATAGTGTGGAGACATGCAAATTATTTTTTTAAAGATTTGAACAACTGTAATGATATCATGCAATAGTAATTGCAGTTGATCATTAAAGTATCATTATTTCCATCTTGGCTGTAATTTGTGTTGGTGGCTGAGACAAGTGTCCTTTCCTCATTTTTGTCCTTGCCCTTGTCATGTGATACCCATGACAGACAGAACTGGAGAAACACTGGCATGCTGATAGCCCTTCCCTGCTTTTACGTATGCATCTTGTGTATGACTCTATTCCCATCTTTTGAAAGGACTTGTTCTTCTGCAGTTGAAGCAAAAGCACTGTCATTTCATAGTATATGTTCTCTGTTCTCTTCCGAGAATTGACAGTGGCATGTAATCCTATGCTGATTTATGTTAGATTTATTCAGAAATATATTTTTCTATACTTCTGGGAATATTGTTTATACACTTAATTGTGTATACACAATAATTGTGTATACAATTACTACACTTCTGGATTTTACAGCCTTTACAAAGGATTGATTTTTGACTACTCCTGCTTCAGCTGGGTTTAGCCTCAGCCGAGATGTCAACAGACTGTGACTTGACAGAATATTAAGTTATTCAGCAGACTACTGCCCTGATCTGAATAATTCCTTCAGTCTTAAGAACAAAACAAGTCTCCAGTATTTTGTTTAGTAAATCACTTAAAAGGAGTTTATGATGAATGCATGTTCAGGTTAAATGATATTTAATATTAAGGAAGTATAGGCAAGCCCTCTTGTATGCAGTCCTAATTTGGGTTAAGAACACTTGCCATCAGCAGTCATTGCATGCATAATGGGAATCCTGCCTGTGAAGTGAATCTCCCTTTGTTAAGTGCAGGAGTTTGCAAAGACTGGTAGGATTTTAGGTCATGATACCCTTCAGAGATGGATTTGCATAGCTCTGTGTAAGCTGAGGTCAGAGAGCTAATTTCACAAAATGAAGAGTATAATTTCTGTTTCTACAGGGTGTAGCTATGAATGCTCTTATTTTAAAATAGAATTTCTATAAGATAGTTTTGCCTTATATCAGTTATCTTGTTATCAGAGCACTACACACAGAGGTCTAATTAACAAGTGGCAGTGTCTTGTTTTCAGCCATCAGGATCCCTTAACAGTGGGTATTTAAGTATTCATTAATTTATCCTAACAGAAAGGGGAATATTCTCTCCCTTTTAAAGCTGGACATAGGACAAGACCATTACCCACTATGTAAAGGGTGTGTAGAGCTGCAAAAATATGAAACCCAGTCTTCCTACTCCTTATCTACCATCTTAAATATGGTATCACAAATTAATATCAAAACCCCTCAGTAAAATCTGCCTTCTATGACAGCTGTTTGGATTTCTTTCTGCATCCAGGATTAGCCTTTCTTCATCTATTTCTAGCCCTTTTCTTTTTTCCTTTATAATTTCCTTGCATTTTATATATATATATTTCATTATTATCTGTCAAAATCCAAGATAGGGAACTCAGATATGTGTGCATCTTCCCATGGACAGAAGAATAATAAATGGTCTCATCTGTCAAGGTTTGGAGTGAAGAGCAATTTAAATAGCAACAAAACTCAGACAGCATTAATAGAGGTGTTAATTAGATTAGTTTGGTACGGAAGTTCCTATAAACACCTTTGTCAATACTCCAGTAAACCCAAACCAGTGAGTTAAAAGGTTAGAATTAAGTGGGAGATAAAACAAAAAACAAACAAACAAACAACAAACCAAAACAAAAAAAACCATACAAAACAACAAATACCCCTCCCCAACCAAACAAAAAAAACTCAAACCAAACAAAACCAACAACAACAAAAAACCCCCACAAACAATATACCCCCACCACTTCAAGGTGTGATTGCTTTCCAGGTAATAGTTGTTAATGTCTTTTTGGAATCAGTGAGTTCAAGGAGAGACCTATCCTTTTTTTCTCTCCCAGATCTGGGGTTGGTCAAGGTACAGCAAAACAGATTGTCACAAAGTAAGCCGTTTTGCCCTCGGATATGATGGGTTTTATTCCAGATCTTTTCAGAAAATGATAAAACCTGGAGAAACATGACCAAGTGTGTCAGCTGCCCTGCTCAGCTGCTTCCTCGGTGCGTTGTAATAATGATGCAGCCACTGCCTGCATGTTGTTTCTTCCCCTATGTCTCCACTGACACCTTCAGGGCTTCACCTCTGCAGCTGTTAGCATAAAGAAGAGAGGGATGACCTCAGAAAGCAATGTAAAAAGGCAGCAGAAGCAACACTGTGCAGTCCTCAGGGTGCTTGGTAGCTAGGCAGCTGGTGTGAGACAGTGCTTTTCCTGTCTTTTACTTTCCACAGAGCTCCCTTCTCTTTTGCTGCTTTTTCATCCCCTTTTCCATCAAGCTCTTTCTTTTTGCTAAGACCTTGAACCACCACATAGACATTTGCTTAATTTTCAAGCACTCCTAGATCCCAATAGCATACACCAGGAACATGTGTTCATGTTTATCCTTGAAATGAGGCATCTTTCTTTCATTTTTTCTCCTTATTTTATCTATCTATCTAGCTAGCTAGCTATCTATCTATCTTCCTTGTTTAATTTTCAAACTGGTTCTATAATTTTTGAATTGATCATCATTTTTCTCCCATACACTTGCACTGAACATGTTTCTTTTTCCTGGGGACCTGTTTCTCTGACGTACTGTAGAGCCCCGAGGTTTGTCCCGATATCTCTATTTCTTTGTTATTCTTTTCATGTACTACCTCTCCCAGCGATAGCAGTTTATGTGACCACACTGTCTAGCCTTATCTTTTAACCCAGCTTCCGTGATCAGCTTGTAAGTTTGTGTAGAGAGCAGAAAGGAAGGGGGTTTTGTGAGTTGATTTACAGGTCAATCTTTAGACTTCATGAAGAAGTGTGTTTATCACTTCTGTCACCCATCTCTACACTTCAGGACTGAAGTATTAGGAATAAGGCATTATTAACACACACACACATTGTTGTAACAACTTTTCAATTATTTCATTTTTGCAGTTTCCTCATTAAAATATACATAAGAATCATAACTACAGCAAAAGGAAATAAGCCAATGGTCAGAATTTGCATTTAGTTTTGTATTCAGCTTTGTTTTAGTAGCCATCTTTATACTCAAAATTTAAAAGAAATGAGGATGGGTTTTGTTGCTGGGGTTTTTTTTATCCTTGGGGTGCATGCCTGTGTAGTGCAGGAAGTATGCCTCACTTCTTTTATTTTAGGGAAAAAAAACCCAAATGTAGATTGGCTTTGAATCTACACCTCTCATTCTATACTGTAACACTGGCTGACTAAATGAATCAATTGCTGAAAAGTCTTGTTGTTGCTCCTCGAGTATTATAAATACAGAAACAGGATGGAAGACCCAGAGTTTATCCATAGAAATATTTTTGTTCTTGCAGAATGCTTCAGAGAAGCAGGAGTATTATAATCTTTGCTTCTGTAAAATTCCTCATCCCAAGCACTCTTCAGCTGATTGCATCCCAGAATAACATTTCATATGCAACAGTAATTTGCTTCCTGTGCTTCAACCGTCCTTGCCCAAACAACTCATCACTGTGACTCCTGCCTAGCTTTTTTTTTTTTCTGTGAATATTTTTCAGGTTGAAATTCTGAGTTACACATGAAGTGTGTTGAAGTGGGTCAGCAGAAAATGATAGGTGCAAGCTCGTAGGATAGTATTTAGACAGAATAATTTCCAGTAGTGACATGTGATTCCTTTTGGCTGAGTATCAGCCATTCAGAGGAGCTGGACAACACAAAATATTAAATGCTTATGTATATTTTATGGAAATTTTGGGTGTCATCACCTAGAGTAGGATATGGGATTGGGGATCTATAAACCAAAGGGCTCCTTTCAGATGTCCACGTTTTAAGAATTTCATGCTAAGATAATCTTTTTAAAAAGATTCTAGCGTATATTAGCTGCTTACAGCAGCACCAGTCAGTACCAAACACACCAGATATTCGTAAAGGAACAGACCTCACCTGAAGGACTGTAATACAGCACAGCTTATCTAGGCAATGCCAGTCACGGTACATGCCAATCATACATAATTGCTCATAATGTCTGCCTTCTAAGAGACCATGACTAAGATAGGAACATGTGACTTTTAATAAATTATATGGTTTGCTTCTATCAGCTACTTAAAGGTACCTCTGACATGTAGAAAACCTTCTAGAATATCAAAGTTCACTTCCTCTCCAAAAAGAAATGTAATATTGATTTACAGAAGCTGAAAAGAAACATGGTGGTAGACACTACTACACCAAGGAAGGATCTCTTTGTTCTGAATTACAAAGTGATCACTTAGCAACAGCACTCTGAAGAGCAAAGAAATAATTTTTTCATGTTTTTCATATTTTCTCATTTTTTTCAATCAAAGTAGTTTTTAATCTATCCTTTCTCTTCACGATAAGAACAGCTTTCTTATCATTGTCCCCTATGGCTGGTCTCACAGAATGACTTCTACTCCATCACTACATGTGGAAAACCAAATTAATTTGTAACTGAATATACATGTATTTGGTACCACATAATTTTTAGACCCTCATGAAAACATAATTGAATTTTCCACTGAGTAAAATCTATGTTTCTTTAATGCTGTTGCTCAAATGCTTTAAGCAAGTCTTTTACCAACAGAATCTTCACAGAGATGGTACAGAAACCTTTTTTAACCTCAGGTTAGGGAGTTCCTCAGAATCACATTCTTCTACATCATTCAGACCCTTGATGACAAATGGAGATTCAGAGAATATAAAATAGATGTGGACCCTTGTCAGAAGGTCATGACGTGTTTATTGCTCTAGAAATAAGCCAAGGCTTTGTGCATGGCTAGGTGTTGAAACCAGTACATGCTGCCTGTCACATAAGATGAACTGAAAAGCCTTCTTAAAACAGAATTTCCATACCATCACAGATGTTTGAAGTACCACCCTGGTACCTGGAACTGCTTCCCATCAATTAATTGTAAACTGCTTAAATTAACTGAACGTTTTGTGCAGCCAGACTTCTTAGATAGCGGCTCAGCAGCCAAGCCAGGGCTACTGTAATACCATTCATTAATTAGTACACCTACAAACAACTGCAAAAATCCATGTTTGTCCCTGATTCTAAGATGTAGGCACAAGGAGATTTAAGCTTTTTTTTTCAGAACTTTGTGATAGCCATTGTACTTAGGTTTATTTTTATAAATAAACTGTGTTCTCTGACATTCTTCTGTCATCATGAATTCAACACTAGACAAACACACCATTCTCCTTATCCTATACACTATCCACCTGATGGCTTTGTATCCTTTAAAAAAAAAAAAACAACTACACAAAAAACAACACCTCACCCCCCAAAAGACCCCAAACCTAAAGCAAAGCAAAATTAAATGTAATCAGAACAGGAAGTGTAGAGAAAACACACTGATTGTGTATCCCTGAATATCTTGCCAACTATCTTGAAAGGCTTTGTGCATATAGAGTAGAATGCAATGAGGTATTACAGGCTGGTTTCCCAGCCACTACCAACAAATAACATGTCATGGGTTAATCTACACTTTTCCTACATGCTGTAGAGAAATTTTCATGCCCTCTAATCAGAATGATAACATGCTTAACAGCACAGCAGGATTAAATTTTAAGAAACTGTCTCATTGTTTAGACTAAAACAGGGAGAGATATCTGTCTAGAAACAATTAATTGCATTAATCCCAATTAGATAGAGCAGTTAGGATGGTTCAGAAATATCTTAAAGGTACGGACAGAGATCTCTTCTGTGAGGGAGACCAGACACAGCACAAAACCCCATTAAGATAGGGTAACTTCAAGACATGAGCCCTCAAGACTATAGGGACAGCATAGAGATGTTCCTGCCAGACACTCAACCTCCACAAGACCCAGTGGAAACCCCTCCTCCAATAGACTGCTGAATCTAGCAGTGGACAGTCATGCAGCAGATAAGTAGGGAACTCCACCCCTTGGGATGGGGACATACTCATGTGCATGTGTGCATCCATGCCTAAGTGCAAAGCTCTATACTCTGTTCAAAGAAGACAGTTGCACTCACGGTGTGTATAAATTATTGCATTATTTTCCAGTTCTGCAATTCCTCTGCTGCCCTTACACACTTTTGTCAGAAGCAATTAAAAGTTGTGCTGTTGAAAATTTGAAGGTGTATTCAGACCTTGTATCCCCCACCCTGTGACAAGTGCCATCTGTTGACAATCTGCCCACTAATTCATCCATAATTCAAATCCTAATTGTACCAAAATAATGGTTTTCCTAAAGCCTGCATATTTTTATCTGAGAAAAGGGAAAATCCTTATTGGATTCTAAGACCTTATGTTGTTTTTCAGTGCCCAGTGTAGTCTTTAAAACCAAGAGAAGTAAGGATGAGTCTTGTCTCCAAGGAGCAGCCCAGAGGATGAATTTTCTGAGGCAGGTGGCAGGTGATTTTATATATCACATTTTTCTGTTGAAGATAATGACTTTGCTCTTTTAATAGAACAGCAGATGAAGGTCATCCAATACACATGCTAACACAACATGAGAAGTCTTATTGTCAATCATCAAGTGTCTTTTCTGGAGACCTTTTATTATGCTCAAATTAAAAGACGAGAGAAAATGTCACTTAATTTCAGTAGGAGTCATGATTTTGCATACACTGCCCACTCCTTGATCTCTGGTATACTTTTTGCATCAATCTGTCATCCTAAAACTCTAGAAGGTCTCATGTCATTGACTACAGGTGGCGATTCCTTTAGTATGTGAGTACTTAATGTTGAGCTCCTGGAAATACAGCCATTTTAACAGCTGTAGTGGATAACAGAGACAAGCAAATCCAACAACAATAAAAAAACCCAAACCCCAACCAATGAACAACAACAAAAAATGTCCCAGAGCACACACCCCCCCCATCTGATTTTGGATGCTTCCTAACACACTCAAAGTGACTAGACTCATGAGAAATTGTGTCCATGTGGTCCAGTGAATGGTGCTAAATGCCTTAAGAAAAGAAGTTAAAGCCCAGTAAGAAATACGTGCACATAAACAGGGAAAATAACAGAGAGGAAGATCATGTTTCACAATGCAAGAAGTCTGTAGAAGTCACAAAGTTGTTAGATAAAAATAATGGAAAGACATGAAATTAAGATATTACCTTTGTCTTAAAATGATGGAATGGTAGAGGCTGGAGGGGACTTATGGAGATCATCAAGCCCCACCTCTCTGTCAGAGCAAGATCACTCAGGTCAGGCCACACAGGAACAGATCCAGGGAGGTTTGGAAAGTCTCTAGAGGAGGAGACTTTGATTTTATGATGTCTGAGTCAGTATCTATGCATGTGCAAGATGCACTGGAATGGGTTCTTCAGGCAGCGCTAGCCCATCAGTACTTGTTTTGTGTAGAAAAGTGTTGAAAGAACCCAGTGTGAAAGCATGGGAAAAATGTCATCAGCTGGGGCTGAAGTTGCAGCTGAATGACACAGCTGGTATGTGGGCTTTAGTAATCCAGATCCTTTTGTGGATCAGGCCCTTTTGTTTCTCTCTTCTCTAGGAGAAGAGGAAATGGCCTCAAGTTACACCAGGGGAGGTTTAGGTTGGACATTAGGAAAAAATCCTCTGCTGAAGAGATTATCAAAGACTGGGACAGTCTGCCCAGGAAGTGGTTGAATCAGCATCCCTGAGTGTATTTTAAAGCCGTCTATATGTGGTGCTTAAGGATTGGTATAGTAGTGGCCCTGGTAGAGTACATAATGGTTGGACCTGATGATCTTTAAGGTCTTTTCCAACCATAGCACCTAAACCACAACTTATTTCACATAAACTAGAGAACCAACAGATCCTGAACTTCAAAGACTATGTATCGTAAGGGCCACAATTCACTCAAAGGTGTGGGCAGCTCATGATTTTAGATTTGGAGTTCAAATACTCCTGTCAGCCAAGCAAGTTGCATACAGTAAACGGCTCAGTCAGATGACTTGCATCTGATTAGGTACTGGCTATTTAAGTGCTGACAGACTAGGGGCCTCAGACAGGCAGTGTGACAGAGGAATGAGAACCATTTTAATAGTAGCATTTGAACAATAACAAATTACAGTGGGTGGCGAAGATGTGTGAGTACAATATGATCACAAATTAGAAGCATAAACTCTGAGCCTACATCTGTTTTGATACCTGAGGCACTTTTCTAAAGTTTATGCTCTGCAGAAATGATCCTGTCTGGAAATAAGACCATTTGAAACAATATTTTTTTCATAGTAAATAAAAATGTACCTTTATATCCATAAGAGCTCTCCAGAGCATCATGTGGATTTGTTGTCTCACAGGTCTCCACATCTAACAAATGTTTGTTTTGCTTACAACAGGGTACCTGTACAGAAAACCCTTATCACTTCCCAACCAGAGTATGAATTTGCTAAGCCATTATAGAAGAGAATTAAAGTTATTACCTTTTTTCCTTTTCTCCATCTGATTTAGTTTATATAATATATATATTAAAAAAAAAAATCAAAACCAAACCTGTGTAGAATTGAGAATGTGATGACTTTTTTGTTTGTTTCATTCTCATGCAAATGAGGAGGCTTAAGCTTCAGCAGTTACTAGAGTATTGTTGTTTAATCACCACTTTTATTTACTGAGAATGACAGCAGTTTGTGAGAATGATGCAGAGGCAGGAAGGTTAGAGAGGAAAGGAGACAGTGGGAGTTTCTAAGTCACAAGTACACATTCTGAGTATCAGCAAGTTAATAAGACTTCTTCTAAATGCCCTCTGCTTTTCTTCACATTCTTATGTGACCTTAGGTGATCACAACAAGTAAGTCCTGTTCAAATAAGGAACCACAACCAGACATTAAAAAAGCACAGATTTTTCTGGCCATCTTGACATTTCTCCTTTTTATAAACCGGCCATTAAAGGGAGATAATTTTCATGAAATAAGACACAGTTCTGTCTAACTATGGTATAGGGGCCAAATGCATTAGTCTGCCTTGCAATAGACATTTCTAAAGCTTTTCTTCCTATAATTTATGCATCCTGACTCCCGAAACAGCTAGAAATGAGGACTTACTCATGTGTTAATCTTGAGGTGTTTGAGTTTTGTTTTCCTTTAGCAATTGGCTCAGAGAGTGTGTCAAAATTATCTGTGACCTTTACTACTGATATACTGACAGATCTAGTTTAATTTGTATCATATCCACTAATACTGGTAAAATCAGAATGTGATTCAGTCATTTCTTAGTTCCAGAAAAGTCCGTATTCCATAATGCACAGTAGTTGGAATGGCATTTATTAAAACAGTTGTTGAGCCCTGAGGAGCCTGACAGTAGCAAAGAAGTGAATAAAGAGGTCATGAATTTTTCGTAGACATGAAATCAACCTGTAGTGTTCATGAATAATTCACTGAATTTTGAAAGGCAAACCTTGGGAAACATCTCATCAAAGCACCCTTAAGATGAATTGTCATGAACACTTACCTACTGGCCATGAAAAACTAACGTGATCTTGTTTCAAACATATGTATGGGATCTTTCTTACAATAGTGCCTGAGTCTTAGGTTGTTGCCTTCAGGTTTCACCTTAAAATCCACTTCTGCTATGAATCCTATCAAATACCTAATAGTGAAAAGACAGGGGAAATGTTGTGGGATTTTTATGATGTTTGGGTTTAATTCAGTTCTGGTTTGGACAGCTTCAATTTCCTAAGGTATCCACATTCACAAGCAGCTAAAACATAAGCTTTATGGATGACCTGCACCCCAGAGAAATAGATCTAGGTTGTCTGAAATACAGTAAAAAATATGCTTATGCAACTAGGGAGGTCTGATATAAGAAGTCAATGATATCTGGAAATCAGTCCAGAGTAGAAGCCTGTTTCTGGACAACTGTGTAGCTCTCCAGACAGGAGTTTAATTGTTTATTACACCAGTAAGTTTATTCCAGCAGAGTGTTGCTAGACTATCTTCTTCAGCTATATCCATCTTTATCTTACACTGTAAGGTATGAATGAATTTCACTGAATCTTGCCTCCTAAACTGATGTTCTTGACTACTAAACTGAGGCATTTTGTACCTTAGGATTTCTCAGTAGGAAAGACAGGGAGGCAAGTCCCTGGCTGAAAGATCTCACTTAATCCCTGCATCACTTTCTCCAAGCTTTTCTTGTTCTCTCTAATGACTGCTGAAGAAGCCTGAAATGTTGCATGAATTCAAGTAAGCAGCATTCATCCGGACCTCAAATCTTTAGTGCAAATTCTTTCCTTTATTTTACATGTAGAAATATTTTCATGTAGTGAGGCCTTTATTCACGATTGAGCTGTTCTGATCTGGGGTCATTGACAGGAACAATAATCACTCTGATCTCAATCTTCTAGGTTGGGATGGCTCTTAGGGACCTTGAGTTCTATTCCCATCAGAGCCTTGATGAAACGTTTGTTTGGCATTCTGTCTTAGTAATCATGTGCAACAAGTTTCCAAATCTGTATGTAATTCCACCCCCCCGCCCCGAATTTTATGTGCTACAGAGTTCACAGGTTCACGGTGGTACCACATCTGTGCCCAGGTAGTGCCCAGGTTAGCTTGTGGAAGGATGACTGAAACTCATCCCAAAGAACTAGTTTCATAGTTGTTTTTTGTAGCCATCTGGGCACCACAATACAAAGGAAACATCTGAAAATTAACAGAAGCTGTCAGAGGTGATTTTTCTAGTTATTCTTAAACTCATAAATATCAATAAAACCTCTGCCAATTTAGTCTAAATGTGAAAAGGGAAACAAAAGAAAATTACAAGGTTGAAGCAGCCTGAGGGTCCTGTGATTTTGTTCAGGAAGCGGCTGATGAGTATTTGCCACAGGGCTGCGTGCGACAATGGTAGTTCTGTTTGTGTACAATATCCTTTGCATGATGTTGCTTTCTTAAACCTTTGTTGCATCTTACAGGCTCATGCATACCAAATTTTCTTTAGAGATCCCTAACAGCAAAAAAGCATTAGAGCTGTTGCTGGTCTAAGCCATTGCACATGAATCATACTTGAATGTATTTAGACTGGTTATATCATGTATTATCACCCCTTCAGTACTCCAGGTGTTTATCATATATAGAGAACTGTGGTAAAAGATAAAAAATGTCAGAAAGAAATCACAATAATCTCAGTTTGGGGGTTCATTTGTTAAAAAAAAAAAAAAAAAGAGAAGGGAGTTCTGTGCTCTCCCCTATTAAGCTGTTCTACAGACTTTTGAATAAGTGGGACCAAGAAGACCTCCCTCTTTCTTCAACTACCACACAATTCTATTTCCTAACCTATTTTTGATGCACTATCATGCTCTTTTCAAAGCGAAGTAGTTTTCATTCCTGGGTAGAAAACAGCTTGGAGGCACCTAGGCCCCCCAAATCACCCATTCTGTGGGAAGGGGGAGCCCGGTGGATTCCTGATGTTAACAGGGTGCCAGCATCATGACAGCACACCTGCCATACCCCATTTGCAAAATGGAGGTGAGGTTGGGAAGGATTATTGCCTTTCCCTCATCCCAGTTCTCTGAGGTCTATGTCTTGCAGCTCACAGGGATGTGACAATTTTGAAATGTGGCTGGAGTTAATCCCGACTCATTAGGTGATTGGATTATCCTGTTCAGGTTCTGTGGTGCTCAAGATTTCTTTAAAAATCAGTAAATGAAAACCAAACCAAACAAAACTAAAAAGGATTAAAAATCCTGACATTTACCTCAGTAAAAAATGACTTCTGAATGCTGCATTTTTTGCAGTTATGCTGAACCATGAAGAAAAACATTTTCAGACTGAGGCTTAAAGTTTGGTACCTACATCCAGAGATGAAAACAAGATTGCTTTTGAACATTCAGAGTTTCTTGCTGTAGCTGCCTGTTAAAAATAAAAAAGTACCTTGCTGCAGCTGCACGTTAAAAATGAAATAAAGTCAACCCCCCCACTTTTTATTTAGACACATACATGACCTGGATTTCATAGCAATTTCACCAGCAGCAGTCACTTCAGAAATTAATATAAAAGTAAAATATGTACTAAATTTATTTCCACTGTAAAAGAATAGAGATCTGTGTGTTTCCTGTTAAACTGCAGCATGACAAAAAATTACTGCATTAAAATAAGTATATATTTCACTAGCTTCTACATGTATGCAAGTTGCTAGACAGCTGGAAAGGATAGCCTAACAAAAGGAAGGATATAAGCAAGAGATTTGGTTGCTATTGAAGCAGAAATTTTCATTTTTTTCAGTATATCCATAGTTTATCTCCGAAGGCCTGACCAAGTTGAAGACTATACTGCTATATAGCTGACCGAAACACAAAATGAAATTTAGACAGACTGTAGACAGAATGTCTTAACTTTCTCTTTCTCATGTTTTTCTTCCTCTCTTCTTTGGTCTAGTGGTTAGAGAGATGTTGGATTGATTTGATGCTAGAGGTCCTTTCCAACCATAATAATTCTATGATTCTTTTCGGCAGCAAAAAGTGGTTTACTGCCATGTATTATTTTTTTTAATGTTCCCCAATCAGAAAGCATCCATTTGTTTGTCCCTTGAGCTTCATCAGCTCACTGAGCCGCTTGCTCTGCTGGTATTGCAGCATGATGGATTGTCCTCATGAAACTTATTTGATTTTTCTTATATCCACTTCTAATAAACACTTACATGCTTAAGCCACTCCAGGGGACACCATCAAGTCATGCCAGACTCTGAGTGCTCGAAACCAACTTGACAGTGAAAGGAGAGAATGGTAGTACTCACTCACAGGCATAAAGCTTGAGATAAAAGCCGAAACCCATGGACTGCAGTCATGTGCTGCCTGCAGGTGCTCAACAAGGGGATAACTTTACAGCAGCAGAGGATATGACCAGCTTCCCTGGCTCATATATCCCACTATTTTGAAAATAACTGAAAAGCCAAGTCAGCACCAGGTTGACATCATATTTTGGTTGATAGCAAACCACATGGTTTAGTGGTTTTTACAGAGTTGGACTTGATCATCTTGAAGGTCTCTTCCAGCCAAAATGATTCTATGATTCTACAATCCTGTGACTCTATGATATTATCTTTTCTTCTCAATTATGAAACACAAAGTCTTTGGAGATATTTAGTAATGAATAATATAACAAAAATATTAAAGTAATAACATATATCAATCACATATAAATAATATATATTAATAATACATGTGCAAAATATAAGAAGACAGTTATTTTCCTTACGTTCAGAACTAGATTATAAAAAAAATGAAAAAGAGTTGATAAGGCTTTGTAGAATTGATTCTGCTCAAAACAAACAAATGCCCAAAGTAACAGCATGAAAACCTATTTTTCTAAACTGTTCAAAGGACTGCCTTCAACTGCAGTAAAATAAAGCTTTGGAATTGTTTTCTTCAAAAGAACATTATCTGTTTTAGAAATGATCTAATTTAGAAGTAACAAGCTTAAACAAAAAGGTTAAATAACCTCAAAATGACAGGAGATCCTTTTGCTTCTGGTAAATCAATGCCAAACAAGGTAACAATTTTACCTGTATTTTGCCCTGAAAGCAGTAGCTTTTTCACTTTTAGTTTCATAATTATTATTTTTTTAATTGACATTTCCAATTCTCCCCAAACTAAAAAAAACCCCACCACATAGGTTGAAAAACTGCAAAGTTAATCTAAGTCAATCACCAGGAAATCAGAAATTTACATTTTTGCATCTCTAGCCTGATTCTGAGTAATTTTGCAGTTTCCCTACAAAAAAAACAAAAACAAAACCAGAAACCGACAAAAAAGCCCCAAACAAACCAAATCAAAACAAAAACTCAAAACACTTTTAAAGGTTTTTTTTTCCTTTCCTTTCTTTCATTTTATTCTGTCTTCCAACCTTTTTCAGTTATTGTCTTCCAAAGGCTGCACATACACTTATTTCTATTTAAATTTAATATTTGACTCCATTTAGGAAAGAAAGTGTAACTTTTCTGGAACAGGGAAGGGAAAATTAAAATAGAAATCCACATCTTAATCTGATGAAATTCATACCTTCTCCTTCCACAAGGTTCTACCTTGTACAGTTCCCACAACTAAAAAATTACTATGCCATAAAAAAAAATTTTATTCATTTCTATGAACTTTGTAAGTGCCCTCAATTTTACACAGAGGTGACCACAGATGCAATGATACAGAAGATTCTAAAATAGGTAAAAACGAATACAGTGTTAGAGCTCTTGCTAACATAGCAATAAATAGGACTTAATTTATAAAGGTCTGTAATCATTGTAAATAATGCATTTATAAAGTGAACTGGTCATCTTGTATTTTTTCCACAAGAGATTTATGATGCAGAAGCTGTAGATTTTTCTGGAAGCTGCCCTGTTGTTTATCACACAGTCCATAGCCTTTATTCTGATATCAGCAAACTATGGTTCAAGTTTGTCACTAAGGTAACTCCTGTAGGGGAATTTAAACCAAAACCAGACAAAACAAAATGAACAAAAACCACAACAAACAAACACAACCCTAAAACAAACAAAAAAGGAAAAAAACACCAAACAAACAAAAAAAACCCCAACCAAACCACAATAAAACATCCAAAACAACAGAAAAAAACAACCAACCACCAAAACCCCCAAACAAACAAAAAACAGAAGAAACAAGGACATAAGCTTATTTTTGTAGATTTTCTCCTGTATTTCTGTTTAAGTGGGGTAAAATAATTTTATTGCTCTTTAATCTAACTGGGTAGTGAAAAAAGATTGATCAAAACTTGGATTTGCCTCTCAAAGGCACAGAGCACCTCAACCTGTCCAGAAATAACAGGGATACGATACAGCTCTGACTCATCTCACTTCATTTCTGGGCCAAAAGGAACAGCAAGGTTCCCAGTCCCTTAGGATAACTGAGCTTTGGCGCAGGACAGACACTCACAGTCATTTGTACAGAGCTGGTGGTAACAGCATAAAAGAACTGAGAGAATGTTTCATAAATTTTTGTATCCAGTCTGTGCATTTGCATGAAGAGGCTTTAATTTGTAAGCTAGTTTCTAAGGCTGTCTGAAATATTGTTTTTATCCTTCATTATGTATTCTGTTAATGACAACATGCTTGTTAGAGGGGCCCAAGGTCAGCTCTGCTAGTCCTTCATTACAAATGAGACTCAGCAGTGACTTTGGTGCTGTTATTGATTTAACTTGTTGAGGTATGACCTGCCCCACTAAAATATTGTTAATAATTCCATGCATCTGCAAGTAGTGACAGCAGCAGCAGTTCACCTGGTATTTGTCTGCACAATAGGGGTTTATTTAGTTTGCCCATTCTCAGTTCACTTCATTAGATTACTCATCTAATGATTGAAACTCACAGCTGCCACAATAGCAAATATCCTTTTTTGTTGTTGTTGTTGCTGCTCCAAATTAAATACTGATCCAAATTAAATGCTGATAAATGTTGTAAGGCCCTAGAGGAATAATGTTTGAGGCTGGCATTAAATTGTCTCTTGCTTCTTTAAAGCTTATTTATAAGGGACCAAAAGTCAGCAGTCACCTTCACTTGTGCATGCTAAGTTGGAAACACAGAATTGTTTTCCATCCCCAGCAAGTGATGTATTTGCATAAGGTAAGAGCTGGGTCAGGACAGGTGGTTAGTTGCAAAGCCCACAACAATTAGGGAAGTCTCCAACTATCACATGCAGGTAGGCACAGAGGTCACAAAACAGCTGAGGTTAGAAGGCACCTAGTCGACATCATCTACCTAATAGGTACATGATCTCCTAGAAAGAAATCTCCTAGAAGGAGATCATGTAGTCCTATCTCCATACCTAAAGCAGGGTCAGCTACAGCAGGTTGCCCAGGACAATGTCATTAAATATTTCCAATACTCAAATATTTCCAATGTCCAATCAACTTTCAATATAGCCAATGATAGAGGCTGCACAACCTCTCTACACCATCTGTTCCAGTGCTTGAATACCCTCACAGAAAAAAAAAAATCTCAATTTGTATTCCTGGGAACATGGGACATTGCAAACATGCTAACAGTATCTAAATTACATTTGGATGCCCAGACCACACTCGGTGGTATTTCTTAGAGCAAGTGCAACCATGGGATGCAGCCAAGATGAAAACCATATGAATATATCTTTTTCCCTTTCTTCAAACATGATCAAATTCCTTCCCTGGCCCCGGAAAAGTTTTAATTACTTATATACATATTTCTAGAATAGGTCAACAAGAGAATCTGAACAAGCCATCAATATATAATCCGTTGCTTAGTGAAGGCAAAATAAAGTGGGTGAGATTTTCTCAGGCATTGCTCCCACTCGCAGTGTGAGTGCTGTGCCTAAGGCAGCAGATAGAAATGTGAGATTTCCTTCCCTCACATTACTGAATCAAACCACAGATATTATTTTCCTTGTCCAGAAACCTTAACAGACTCACACAAGACAAGAATTTTACTTCTGATAGAATAGCTTATTTATACAAAGGGCTAAGGTGGACACACAGTGCTAATTGTATTCACCATTATTTGGTATAAACAAAAAGGGAATTATGCCTGTCAGCTTCACTCAAACACAGGATTTTAGCAAGAAATCTTTAGCAGGGCAATATGTACTTTGAGTTGTTTTGATTCCAACAAATAATAATGGAAACCCAGAAACATTCCTCTAATTACATTTAAAACAGCTCAAAGTCGGCATTTAAAGAGAAGTGCATTTAGTGTGAAAGAGGGCAGAAATATTGTGAGTAGTGAACAAACACGAAGGTAGTTAATTTTCATCTCTCGAAGCTGCTTTGAAATATTTAAGGAATATAATATATATATATATATCATTTCTGAATTAAATAGCTTAATCATTGCCATGGTGCAGTTACTTAGAGCAGCTTGGTAATGGAAGTACTTGTTATAAATCTTGGGAAAGTGTAACAAAATTTGAACCCAGTTGAACTTGGGGAAGTAGTTTATGTTTTAGCATTAGAAGTTCAGTGTGGAGCACATGTATCCCATGCAGCAGATTTCAAGCTGGAGATGAGCCTCCAGTAAGAGGAGACAGCTATCAACTCTTTTAGGGCTCTTAGTGTGGATTTTGGCTCAGCAACCTGAAGATGAGCTTTCTGCTTATTACGACTAACTTAGGTGGGACTCTGCCAAGAGGATTTGAACTTTCTGATTCTAAACTGCACAGCACGTACTAAGTCAGAAGCATTGGCTCTGCTAGTGCCAGTTCTGTCTTAATCTCTCAGATCTTCAGTCAGTCTGTGCTGCGACACTGACAGGCCACTATGTTGACCACTTGCTTCTAATGATCTCAGAGAGCTAGTGTGGCTCTAAGACACTTCTCTGAGGGATCCTCAATTCCCAGACCTTCAAAAGAACTTGATATGTCTTTGTGTGATGCACTCTGTTCTTCTGTTTTCCTGTCTAGTGAAAATGGGCAAGGGTACCTATCAGTGGATCCCTAATGCAACCAAAGGAGAGGATATATAGCTGCAACGGCTTGACATGACACAAGGAAATGAGTAACTACGTGTACTGAGGATCCTGTCATCTGCATTTTTGTTCTTCTGGGAAATAGGCAGTCACCCCCAGTAACTATGGTGCAGTTCCCTGTTTCACTGGCATTTTGTATTTTGGCAGTGACGGAAATAAGAAATTCCTTTCATATTCCTTTAACACCGGATAGGTCCATTATTTTAAAACATACTGTGACATAAGTATTATGACATTATATTATTATGACATATTCCTAAAATGAAATCCCACACATTTTTTACCATCAAGATGAAGTAAGACTGGTCTTTTGCACTGCCGTGTCCAGAAAGATAGATGCTTTCAGGAAAACAAGAATGAATCCTTTAAAAGAATTAACTTATCTGGGCAGGGTTTTTTTTTGTTTTGTTTGGTTTTGGTTGGGGTTTTTGTTTGTTTGTTTGTCTTTATTTATTAATGTTTACACTGACATTTAGGCTGGAGGTGTGAAATTGTTAAGATCTTTTTTTCTGTCACTATAAATGCATCATTTCCCTCTCTTTTAATTTCACATTCAAAGTTAATTTAGTGTTAAGAATACTAGATTAAGACCTAGACTGAGGAATAGATCACATGGTGAACCAGATAGATGAGCAGTTTACCATAGCTAAGGATCCCTCAGTAATTGGTTTCTAAGAGGCAGAAATAAAGTCTAGCCCCTGCCTATTTTTTCCCTATAGTTTTCATTTCACATAAGTGAAATAAAAATAAGCTAACCTTATATAAACTCAGCTCCAAGGATGGCTGTATTGCTGATACCAAAGTTGTTTACCCTGCCAGAGAGCTTACCTTGCAGTTCTCATCCTGCAGGTTGCATAAATGCTAGTGTTTTCTCAGCTCATATTTTGTAGTGAATCATTCCATTTCATCTAAAACAAACCTCGGTTCCTGTGAATAGTCTGCTTCAGGGGCCTGTCCCACTAAACAGGAGATGAAAGGTAGTTCTGGCACCCTTTGTCCTCAGCAGTCCTCCACCTCACTGCAGCAGCTTTTATATCTGCAAGAATGTTCTTGTACTTTTCTCCCTATACCCACAACATGTAACTAATGTCTTCATGTTTCTGTTAGAAGGCTCCAAAACTTTACAAGGCTGCAACCTCAGACACCCCCATTATTGCTGCCCTTGGAATCAAAGCAGTGCAAAAATGATGTACAGACAACTGTAAATCACACATCAGCATGTGCAAGGACTTCTGGGACACCTCATGGAGTTCAGAGGACACCCAAGACCAAGTGCTGTGTGGTGCACTTTCAGAGAGGTCTATCTAACACTGAGAAATGTGGACACAACTAATCTGTCCTTCTTGTTTTTTCAAGCCAGGGATTAGTGACAGTAAGCGATGCAATTAGCAATATAGAGTAAATCACATAAAGCCTTTTGGAACGACATCACTTCCAGAGAGCAAGAGCAGGCATCCCCCCAACGCGAGCATGCTGGCAAATGTCACCCTGCAGCACCACTCCAAAGCTGTTTCAGATCAGTGAACTCTCCCCTGAAGTCTTAAACTGTGGTGAAAAATGTCACTGACAACAAAGTCAAGCCAATTCAGTGTTTTAGTGTGCAGGAGGCTTGAAGGTTTGACAGAGGATGCTTGTTCTGGTAGCAGCAGAGTGCTGGAGGAGGACTGAATTGAGGAATATGAAGTTCCTCTTTGGTCTACAGGATCTACTGGGTAAGAGCTGCTGCAGGTCTTGTGGAGGTGTTAGTTAAGAATATAAATAACTATCTCCTCATTCCATGATGTGATGTTGTTTAATTTCCTTCTGGGTTCCAGCTACTCGTGTGCTAGAAACCTTTCCAGACCTTGAAATCATGGAGGAAGGAAGTGAAAATGAGAATTCGTCACAATCTCAAGGCTGAGAAGACAATCAGAAGAGTGTTGCTAGAAAAACAACAAGTAGACACTGTCATTTAAGCTAGCCCTAGGGTCCAGCTCTGACTCCTGGTTTTTGAGAACATTGCCAATATTGCATAAAGGTGGAGCTCTTCAAAGACTTGAATGGCCTCGTGTAAGTTAGGATGCTGTTTGTGTGCTTCAAGTCATTTGCTTTCAGATGAAGGTCTGCAGATTGTGTATTATGAAGAATGGATCAATTGTACTTTCCAGTGGGTATTAAAGACACATCTCTATTCAAGATAAGGTTTTCTCTAATTATCCTAATGGTGCTACCAAAGGCTGAAGGCAGGAAATATGCCCCTTCCTTTCTCTGCTGGTCCTGCATTGTTTTCTCTTCTGGAGACATGCAGCTCATTAGACATCCAGCATCCTGAATCTGGTGCTGATAATGAAATACTATTAACTTTTTCCATCCAGTTCACTGAAAGACCAGAAGAAAATAAAAAGATAATAATCAAGGGAAATTTGGTCACCAGCCGCTCATTCCTGTCTCCTCTACTGACATAGGAAATACATAATTTATGCCAGCAGGTCTTCTTCATGCAGCTTTTTCAGACACTAGGAAATTAGGTCAATAAGTTTTCATTTACTCCGAATTGTCTGCATTTATTTATTTATTTGTTTGTAACATGGCAAAACATTTGTCTTTAAACAATTCCTGGCAGTTTTATTAACATCCTGCTATAGCTAATGGCCAAACAATTTTTTTTTCCTGGAATCCAAATTGAAAGGTTAACCTTAATATTTCTTTTTAAACATTTTAAATTGTTTTCAATTGCAAGACTGTTTACGATACAGTAGCAGTTCAGAAGAGCAAATAAATTAATAAAAGAATTACAATTTCATCACCTTTATAGGCAAAGTGAAAATTCAATTACAACAATGAGAAAATTAGTGTAGTCACATGGTGGTATTACTCTTGGGTTTGTGACTCAGAAAAATTCAGATCCTTCCATAGTGTGTATTTTTCTTTAGACTACACAGTAATGTTTTTTAACTAGCATGAACAAGTGTGTCCTGTCCACTAGTGTGGACTTGTTTTCTTTAAGTTCATTTTAGTGTGTTTACACCAATGAAAGACTCTGACTCTGCAGGCAAGTACTTTTTAACTTTGGACTTTCCTTACTGAAAGAATCTATAATTTACTCAATTCTGGTCACTGGGAAAAGTCCCAACAAATTAAAGAACAAATACAAATCTTAATCAGATTGTAAATACGGGATTAGATAAGAGACGAACAAAAAAATGCAAGGAGATTTGCCTGATTTAATTACTGTGGAAATTAGTGTAACTCATTAACAATAGTTCGTGAATCATTCCACTACTGAAAATTTTGTCTTTGTTTTATGAGAAAAAGTACATTCAAAACTTTTAGTTTCAAAAGAGAATTGCCAAATTAGATATCCTGGTGNTGGTTGGTTTTTTTTTTTTTTTTTGGTTGGAAAACCTTCTATTGGCTTGAGAAGAGTGATTTATCTTAAATCAGCAATAAGTAAATCCTAATGACAGAGTGATGTTGACCGTTATTCTTTCTCAGTAACTATTTGCAGGCTAATATTGACATTTAATTGTGTAATTGCCAAATGGTGTATATGAACAATATCAGCCTAGGGAATATTCACAAAGTGTTTATCTTTAATGATGCGTTTCACTATTTAAAATTTATTATGTTTTCTTTCCCGTTACATGGTTGTTTGCCGAGATCTTTTTAGCATTTCAATGAGTAAGGCTAAATAATGAATAAATAATGTGTAATGAAAAATATCATTCTGCCAGATGATAATTCATTAAAATATGGTTTTTTTTCCAGCAATCGAATACTTAAATATAGACACCCTATTTGTGAAAATAAATTGCAAGATTCCACTAGTAAACATTAAAGAACAATGCTATACTTGTCAGTGATCCTGCTCCTTAAATATTATAGACATATATTCCTGTTGATAAACTAATTATACCAAAATAATGTATAATGTGTAGCATATAGTAAATAATAATAAACATAATTATAATGATGAGGGAATCAAAGTCTTATATAGGAATTTAACTGAGCTAAGTGCTCCTAAAAACATAAGAGGTGAGGGGAAGGCAATCTAGACCAAAAAATAAATATGGAGACAGTTAAAGAGCGAATGAATGACCATAAAGTGAAGCAGTAACTATGTGTGTTTTGGTGAATAATGCGCTTCCCAAATGTCAAGAGGTGGAGATTATTACCAAATTGTAACTGAATTGACTTTTTTCATACATAACTCAGTTTAAAATATATCAGGATTTAACATTATGTATTAGCCAAATTTTCATGCTTTTAAAGTAAGAACTGGATGAACAGAAGAATATAACTTTTATGCGCTGTGTTTCAACAAAAGCTGTGAATTTTAATATTTATTACATTCCAAACAGAAACTGATAAAACCACACATCCAGAAGATTAAAACCTTGTTGGAAAACAGTATGAAAAATAAAATAGGAATGTAGTAAATATAAAGTTATTTGATTGTTTTAATTATTCAAAATTGCCTCTGAATTATCAAATGTTTGCTTTGGAGAAACTATGGATTAGTGGGTGACTCTGTAATAAGCTCTTTGTCATCTCAGTAAAAGTATGAAAGAGTTACAAAAACACTTAGAAGGTTCAGTTCTATAAAAATTCAGTGGTAACTGGGCTTGTTAATTAACAGAGTGCAAGGGTACTATGGATTATGGCTCATCTACTTTAATGGCTCACTCCCACCTATAGGAGAATTATTTCTCTGCCCCCATGATTACCTGCTCCTCCTGACACCACACTTCTACATACTCTTTTACGTCAGCTCTAACCACCAACCCACTGACCACACTATAAACCAAAACAGCGTGCTGCTCCTGCAGAAATCTCACTAGGGGGGCAAGGGGGGAACTATTCCAATCTTCTAGAATCTGTCCAATTTGAGAAACCGTGAAACCACAGGGCTGAGAGCTAGCACAGACAGAGAGAAAAACAATCAGCAAGATGGGAAGGAGGGGGACTGTGTTTTGGGGCAACAACAGTTTCTTTAGATGGCCTCTGACATATAATTTTTATCTGCAACGTGCAACTGAACCACTTACTGAGACTTTGAACTTGGTATTCGAGAAAGACATGAACAAGGAGACTTGAACAAGGAATTTGAGAAAGACATGAAATCATGTGATATAAAGACATAAAGAAACATGGAATCCTTTAGTTCCATCAGCCTTGATAAGAATTCCTCCTAATTTGAGTTTTCCCAGCTTCAGTGTCCAGAGGCTATTTCTCATTAAGGCTTACTTAAAAAAAAGCCGATCGAGCATTAACTGAAATTACTTTATAAGTGTCCAAATCAGGTTTCATTATTTCATTTGATAAACTAAACAGCTTGAACACTACATATTTTTACCATTTAAAGTTTTCTCCCATCCTTGGCTACTTTGTCTTTTTTCACCTTCTCCAGATTTAGAAGACTTCTTTCTTTATTAATATGAACAAAAGAAGCACACGCTGTCTCTATTCTCAACCACATTTTATTGATGAACTTGATTATGTGCTGTCTCCTGTATTATGGTCTTTCATTTAAACACCCAGGACTGCATTAGCAGTTTATAATTGCACTGGGAAGGGAGAGTTCATGTCTGCTGTGACCCTCAGCTCTTTTTTGGTGCCTCTACCTTCCATCTGGTGTTCAAGACCTGCTTTCCTTCTTTCAAGTGGAGCTTCACATGGTATTACAGCCAAAGTTTTGCCTCCACTTGCCCAGATAAGAAGGTGATACAAATCTTTATGTGACAATCTTCTCATCTCTAATTCCCTACATTTCAGCTCTAAAAATCCACTTGGCTAGGAGCATAGTCTTCACTATGTACCAGTTGTTACTGGAAGCTGTGAGGGGCCCCAGCCAGGATAGTCACCTGAACCAGACAATGGGGCATTCTATCATACTGACTGTCGTGCCACCTATATAAAGGGAGGGCTGTCTGGGGCAAGTGTGAGAGTTTTGGGCACAGCAGCTGGTTTCAGGGCTAGGCTGTCCGTGAGTGTTGTGTTTTATATCACTGGCTTCCTATATTGTTTCATTAGTATTACTGTTGTTACTGTTGTTTCTTCTCCCTTTGTCCTGTCCCATTAAACTCTCCTTATCTCAGCCCATGGGGGTTTCCCTTTCTCGCCCAGTTCTTCTTCCAGTCCCACCAAAGGGTAGTGCACAAGGGGCTGGTTGCTGCTCAGTTGCTGTTTGTCCCTAAAGCATGACACCTAGTTTACCTTTAATCTAATTTGAGGTTCTAGGAATTACTGATTTACTAATTAAGTAATATTGTTTAATGTTATCAGGGGCAGCTGAGTTACAATATAATGAAATTAAAAAGCATCTGTTCTCTTACACAACACAAAATGTAATTACAGAGTAAAGCCTACCCAGAAAGGTTACATGAAATTCACTTATAATTGAAATACTGAAAACCATTGGAGCCATGGGACTCTGGATTAACCAGCAACTGGTTTTTACTATGTTTGTGTTTTACTATACAACAAAATGTATACCCCGAGTCTGTGAAAGGCATCCATGAAGTCCATAAAAGTAATGAATGATTCTTATCTTAGTTGTTTCGAAAGGCAACAAAGATCTTTTGTTAGAAGCAAAATAACTTTGGGCAAATCAGTGAGAGAATAAGGTGCCAATTCAACAAAGCATTTCACGTTTGTTGGTTGGGTTTTTTTTCAGTAAAGTGCTTCACTTTAAATGGATAGCTGAGTTACACCATACACAACAAGACTTAAACATTATACTTGACTGCTTTCTCAACGGTTTGATGATTTGATGAGGTCTTAAAGGATTGGGAATGGTGGAAGAGATTTGTGTCACGTAGATTTAGACATTTGACCAATGCATCTTTAAAGTCTTTGGGCTCCTTATGTGCAGTGGAGAGGATTAAGCAATTTACACAGTCTGCTGCAGATTACAGACAGGCTGAAATACCTGTGCTCAGCACTGATTACAGGAGGAGTGATAGAGAAATGATACCCTAAATCAGGTACCTTAATGAAGGCTTTACTTGAAGTTGTCTGGAATTAGCTGATCGCTTCTAGAGAATGCAGAGCACCTTCTGGTTTCCCTAAGAATAAAGAGAGCTCATTCCTTTGCACATGTATAGCCATGGAAACTAGCCCTGAGAAGTGCTGACCATCTGTAAGTTCTCTTGACCTACATTTTATAATTACTCACAGCTTCTTGGTGTCAGGTATCTATTCTGTGCAAATCTGTTTTCTTCAATGTCTAATGAATAATCTTGTGGAGAAAAATTCTAGCTATGAGTAACAATAAAAACTGTGAATATTTGTTTTGGTAAGATTCTATTTATAGCACCCAAAAATGTGTAGATGAGAATCTTCAAAAGACTTTATATTGGAATTTTTCTCACAAGACATCCAGAGTCTTATTGCAGGGCAGAAGAAACTCAGGAAGAAAGGAGTTAGTAAGAAGTAGGAACTACAAAATGAGGAGAAATAGTAAGAATGCGCAATGGTTCACACATAGCACAGGTGGAGCTCATCATGGTTACAGAGATGGCCAGGACAAGAACACCTGACTAAGTGGAGGATCCTAGATGAGATCTGTGTCAATTGTCCATGGTGTGAAGTGAAGCAAGTGGACTTACTTTACCTGGAAAATCCATTAAAAAGTATAGTTTTATATAGATAACTAGAGCCATTATAGAAAATTAATTGGATTCTCCCAGAGAAAAAAAAACCAAACACAACAAACAAACAAACAAAACCCCAACCCAACCCCCCCCTACATACACACACACAAAACAACCAACTAAACAAAAAAACAAACCAAAACAAAAAAATAACAAACTCCTTTAATAGTTGGATGGGGATTTGACTTCAAAGTTCTCCAAAGGTCTTTGGGCATTCAGTGACTTTCTATGGGTGTTGGCAGACAACTCAAAATATAGGACCACAACTCACTCACTTGGTAAAAAAGATAACAAAAAAAAAAGAATATTAAACAATCCAGCCCAAGATTTAGCATCAAGCCAGCATGGAAAGCATTTTTCAAATATTTTCTTCCATTAATGAAAGATGGCTGACAAATTTCTGACTCAAAGGTTTATGAAAGCTTGTGTCTGTCAACCAAGCTTTGAAGTGTAAACTTTTATATTTGAGGCCATGATATCTTGATTCTGGGTTTGATAGCAGTAATTAATGCTAGTAAAATTTCAAAGGAATTATAATGAGTAGCAGCCCTATTCTACCATGACATTTAACCTAGCTACTGTAATATTACCAAGTATGAGTTTCAAACACACAGAGCAAATACTAGTAGTGGAAGACTGGAATGAGACTAGGCTCAGAAGCTTGCTAAATGTTCAACTTTTTAATTCCATAGGAACCATGAAAAATAATCTGGTGAAATGAATTGGGATATTGTACATATTTCAGTCTCCTAAGGCAGCCTTTTGTTTGAAAGCACTCTTAGAGCTTAAGAAAAGTTGTTGACAGCTCATTTCTTCAGGAATTTAAGCAGGTGGTTAATTAATAGCTTAGGTGGGGGCTGACATGAAGAATGAAAAGTTATGACTGGTGTCAGTCCAAATTACCATCTTTAACTGCACATAAAGCAGTGAAAAACCCCACATTAGCTATGCAGTAAACATGGGTTTAGTCAACACAAAGCAATTTTACAAGGTTTCCTCAAGCAATCTCCAAAAGGTCATTCCATGCATCTACTCCAGCCGTTGGTAGCATTTTGTAGCCATTTGTTGTTGTTCTGAATCTGTGGCTGGGACAATGATCTCATTAGCTAAATCAATGGATGAGGGGCATGTTGCAATCATTTTTTCAGTGAAACTCAGGGGGAAGAAAAATGCAGATATTGCAAATGCAAGCTAAAATAGTGTAAATAATGCATATGGTAATGCTAACATTTTTCACTTATGAAAAGATTCATGGTACGGGTTGGCTTTCAAGAAAATTTGTAGATTCACTGAATTTTACTTCATTTGCAGAAGTCCTAGGATCTAGAAAGAGAAAAAAACTATAGCCTGTAAACAGTATATGCTTGAGATCATCCCTTGGAGCTGGCATGGAGATGCCCACACATATACTAATAATTTCACTTAGCTTCTGAAACAGGGTGATGTGCAAGCTGTCTCAGAATTTAATTTGGGCCTGAGCTGTCTCCTGAACTGTGCACAGCTCTTTGTGAGTGTTAATTGTTGCACTACAGCAATTAACAGTGCAGACAATGGAAGCTCCACTGACACTAATCTGTTAGTATAGATATAGACATAGAGTGCAAACATAGAGCTATCTATTTCCAGCTGGTGAGGGACTTAAAGCTACCCTATTGCTAGCAGCAGCAGCTGAGGGACCTGGGGTTGTGTAGTCTGGAGAAGAGGAGGCTGAGAGGAGACCTTACTGCTCTCTACAGCTCCCTGAAGGGAGGTTGGAGTGAGGTGGGTGTTGGTCTCTTCTCCCAGGTAACTGGTGATGGGACAAGAGGAAATGGGCTTAATTTGTCCAAGGGAGGGTCAGGTTGGATATGAGGAAAAATTTATTTGTTGAGAGAGTGGTGTGGCCTTGGAACAGGCTGCCCAGGGAGAGGATGGGGTCACCATCCCTGAAGGGGTTTAAAAAAATTGTGTAGATGTGGCACTTCAGGACACGATTTAGTGGTCCATATATATATATATATGATAATGTTAGTAGATGGCTGCACTTGATGATCTCGAAGGTCATTTCCAACCTTAATCATTCTATGTTTCTATATTGCTTTCACCCCCTGCTCCATATCTGTGTATTTCCATTAATTAGACTCTCCTTATTCCTACTTAGTAGGGGTTAGCAGCAAGGTAGATATACCAGAGAGAAAATCAGTGTCCAGGTACACAATAAATTTCTGTCTCTAGAAGGGGCACCTTCTGAAGGTGTCACTTTTACACTTTCCGTCCCTTTAAGTCTAGGCAGCTTTAGAGGCACTCCATCTGTATAAAGCTTTCAGTATTCAAAGATCCAATTCTCTAAATGAGTGGCTGTGAGGAACAGCTTCACAGAGATGCCCGAGTGTGATTAGCTGATCTTAACATCACAAAGGAAATAAAAGAGCACATCTGTGTGTGATTTTTGTGGAACTGGAACAAACATCAGACTTGCTGTGCATATCTTTTGGCTCCCCAGTCGAGTTCTTGAAACTTCCAGGAGTGGGACTTAAAAGACCAACAGACTTTTAAAAGGAAAAGAACAAAAGCTAGAAGACTTTTATATAGACTGAAAGTGTAAAATCAGAAAAGTTGAAAGTGAATATCTGCCCAGACTCCTTCCAGTACCTCCTGCATTTTACAAATGTGTGATGTCTGTCTTCATATAGAATGGGAGAAGTGTAGTTTAATATTTGTATGTTACTGATGCTGAAGACAAGTCTTTGATAATAATATATAGGCTGGTGTCTTGATAATGTATTGAAAAAGTAGTTGTACTCTAACTTCAGATAATAGTCACCTAAACCTGGTAATACACTAAGTTTACAAACACTGCTCCTCATATTTGTGTGCAGAATAGAAAGAACCTGGACTCAGACAACAATCTGTTAAAGCAAAAGCCAGGATGAATATGATAAGGATTAGGATATGGTGGTCAGGAAACCTGGGTTCTACTGCAAAGTCTTGCATTAGCTTTCACTAGAATTTTCTTGAGACTTGTTTTTATTTTTTATGGTCTCTTTTTCCTTTTTCTTTTATTTTTCTTTTTTCTTCCTTTGTTTCACTTGCAGTGAGGAAATAGAGAACTACACCTCCATTTGCAAGATGGGGTATTAAGACAGGTAATGACTGATTATTTTCTGTGGACACTAAGGAAGGGTTAGAAGAATTAGATTTATTCCAAAAAGTAAACAAATAAATAAATAAATACATAAAATGGAGAAGACAAAAACTTTCTAACTATCTGTGTGACTAAACACTTGCAGTAATTTACCTAAGAACTCACAAAACTTGGTGGTTCAGTTTTAAAGCAGGCTTAGTGAAAAAAAAATTCTCAGACAAGTGATTAATGACTTACTACTATGTATATATAGAAAATCAAGTAAGCATCTCTCTCCATCACAGGCAAGGTCCATCAAGATAATCAAGAGTTTAGGGTCCCTCTTGTCCCTTGGATCATCATACATCACCCACAGTTGATGGGTGATAAAGAGTGTGATTCTCATAATACATATTCTGACATCTTTGGACTTTGGAATACAAGTGGCAAATAGCACAACTAAAAGCAAGCTCCTTAATGGGTCATTTGTTTCTCAAATACATATCAGACAGGAATGTGACTATTACCAATGCTCCCAGTCATGGCACAAATGATTCCTTGCATGGCTATCTCTGTTCCATTTCAGCTACTCAAAATGTTAAATCAATCATACTTTTTCCAAGTTAACAATTTTCTGACTTCTTAAAGCTCTTGGGTTTTTACCACATTATTCTCACCCTATTTTGGCTCTTGGGTACATAGCATGTAGTCCATCACCTGTGCTTATTTCACTTCAGTCTTCTGTTTGTGCATTAAAAAAGTGAAAGATCTGTTTTACAGGACATTTCTTTCTCACTCTTCAAAGGTGCTACAGTCTGGGGTCTTAGGAGATAGTGCTGGGTGTGAACAGCCCACAGAGAGATACTGTGAAATCTTTATCTTTGGTCTTTTTTTCTTAGGAACTGAGAGGAGGAAATGCCTGTCAGTATTGCAGACTCGTGAATTAATGAACTGGACAGAAATAGATGTTTGCTTAACGTTGCCTCCAGCTCTACATGCTGTGATGTATTCATTTGGGTTAGTAAAGCAACTACTAAGTAGCATCCAAATTATACATTGGTAAGCATATCCATACTGACATTCCAACACAAGTAAAGGATTTCTAAACACCTATTTTTTTTTTTTTCCAGGAAAGGTAGAGGGAGAGGACAATCATTTTAGGAGTAACTCAAAAGGAAAAGAGCTGTCACATCAAATGAATACAGAGAGTTTGCAGATACCTAAGTAGTGCTACTGATGGATTCTTCACTGGTTCCAGCCTTCTGTGGGAAGTAGTCCATCTGACTCAATGTGCTTATCTACAAACGTGCTTATGCCAACATGTGACCCTAGGCTCATCTTATGGTTGGTTGGGAGATAATCAAGATACTTCCTGGAGATAAGGACACAATTCATTTCATCTTAAAGCAGATACTTATATCTGGTGAAATCATGCAAAATTATATTAATTATTTTGTTTAAATCTCCACGGCATATAGTGTGTGCTCTAATAACTACCTGAAACCTAAATGCTTTCATGACAGATGTCACAGGTTGAATGAAAAATTCTACCCTGGAAAATGAAGGAAGGGGGGGATTTTGAATAGTTCATGAGAACTTGTTTCCTTATTTCCTTCCCACATCATTCCCCCCAAAACCCACATGTATTCAGAGGATGTGAGGTAGGTAGAAATGCTAAATAAACCATGTACTCTCCCACATAGCCTGCTACCTTATCTGATGGTAGTGCTACACCAAACTGTTCTGCAGTACAAAATCACTTCATGCAAGAAAAGAGGAAAACCTACTTTGTCTTTAAAGCTCAAGAAGAAGAGATTTAATCCAGTAAAAATATTTTCACAATGGCATTCACTTCAGCTGAAAATACAGCAGCCTGAAAGTACCTCACAGATTCATGAGTCAGGACCCTAGGGTTTTTTTATACTCAATGCAGTCCTAATTTTGATGTCTAAAGGCAGAGTAATACAAGTCATGAAAAACCCTATCCCCTGAATTGACAGTATTGCACCCGATGAGGAGAAACACAAGAAATATTTTGATTCTGTTTAGTTATCAATATTGTTATCTATGTTGTTAACGGCTATTAAGAGAAGACTTCATTTAACAATTCAGGGAAAACTTTGTCTCTTTCCTATTACTTTGAGAATCTCTGAATTTTCCTAAAACTAAACCCAGACAGCTCTGTAAAATAATCTGCTCTGGCATGAGAAAATAGAAGAGGACAGGCAAATCCATCTATAAAGCCAAACGGGGAAAAGTCCTGTCAGTGATATAACATGTTTTCCCTTTACCTGGTTTTGGTGCCCTGTAGGTATCTTGGGGTAGACTCGAGAGGGTAACTCCCATGTTATTATGAATTGTGGAATGGGGATGAGGGATTTAATAGACATTCCTGAAAGAAGGTGGCCCCTGCTTTGTCATATGCAGTGGGTCTGCTTCCCACCAAAACCTCTTTCTCCTCAGGTCATTGGCTTAGTCTGGTTCCCCCTTACTCTGTCATACACAAGTTATTCTTCCCTTTATCTTCTCTAGCACTTTCCATTGTTCACCTCAAACACGGTTAAAGTATGGAAGCAAATCAGCCCTGAATCTCTTCTTACTCACTCACAGGTTCCAGCCATTTGCCTCAAGAGCTCACAGATTTGATTGATGTCCTAGGTCTTGTAAAACCAACAAAAGACTATTTTGCTGAAGAGAGAAAAAAGGTAATGTACTACATCATGGCTCCTTTTATCACCTTGTTTCACATTTAATCTAAAGTTTTTGGTCGAAAATAACTGCCTCTGAAGCTACTGTCAACCACAATTTCGTATTACCTTTTATAAAGATATTTAGTGAATGGACTTCAGCCTAAGTGGATGTCAGGAGTGTTGAAGGGCAAAGAGTTGAATTCTTGGTTGTGTTTCAAATAGTGGTCTGAAACAAGTTACGCCAGCCAGAAAACTCAATGTGAGCCACTAGGTCCACACCATAAACAATGGGATAAAGCAGGGCAGCTTCTCCATCTGCAGCACAGGATACCAGCAGGGCAGAAATAGAGCAAGTTTCAGTAGAAAAGGCTGACTTGCTCATGTATTTCCTGCAGGTTTACATTTTCATTTGGCCTCACTCTAGCTGGAGATAGGTTAAAGCCAGATTTTCCTGGAAACCACGCATCATTCTGGCTTCATAGTTAAAAAAAAAAAAAAAAGCA
This sequence comes from Chloroceryle aenea, assembly GCA_013399075.1. Lineage (NCBI taxonomy): Eukaryota > Metazoa > Chordata > Aves > Coraciiformes > Cerylidae > Chloroceryle > Chloroceryle aenea. The sequence goes on from VWZY01003188.1 coordinate 323,732, forward strand.
AGCTATGCATTGCTGAATTTCTTCCTGCACCTAGCCCAATAATTACTGGAAGTTCAGCATTTCTGAAAATGCTGTCTGGCATAATTACAGAAGGCAGAGTCTAGAGGGGCTGAACTTCTGCTGACATTACCAGGTTCACTACAGAAGTTAAACATGAACTACTGTGGAACATGAAATGCTTCTGTTAACAATAATAGGAAACTATATATATGTACTTTTTGCAATAGAAAAAAAAAACAACAACCAAAGAACTCCACCATACTACCAACCTGAGCATAAGAAATTTAACTTCTTGCATTATAGCAATACATCTCAATACCTTATTCCTGATAATGATCATCAGTGGGTACTTAGAACAAAATAAGAAAATATAAATACATACGCTCCCCATTTCTGATTCCAGGATAAGCCTATGATTTATATGTGACTGGGGGAGCTTCCTCAGTTCCCTGTTCTGTTTAAAAAGTATGACCTCAGACTCTCTCAGGGTGCAGGTGATGGTCTTAACTAAAGTACTGTTACTGAAGAGTATCGTAACACCCGTATTTATTTTATGTACATAATTAAAAAAAAATTAAAAAATCATATTCCCAAATTATGTGATCATGTAAACATAGAATGTAAATTGTGTCACAGAAGAGAACAAGCTTTATAGAGCATTCATTAATTACATAATTTTTGAGGTCCAAGTGATACATCAATTCAGTAACCTTTAAATTTTACTTTGTGTTAAAAAGAGCCTGTCATTTATAACCAGAATGATGATTATTTCTTCTCCAACTGGAGAAGAGCATTAATGCTATGTAAGCATGTAGGGTAAATCCGTGTATGATCATAGCTCCATGGGAAGATACTGAAAATACAGCAGTTTATAATCACACTTGCTCCAAGTTAGGCACTGAGTCTAAGCTACTCAGCTAGACTCTGTACAAAGAATCAAAAGACACAGATTGGGATCTCCAGATACAAACATCTTAGAATGGGTTGAATGACCTTCCGGAAGTGCTCATCATTTATCTCTCCATTGATAGTGGTATGATCCTAAATGATAGTCCAGACAGCTAACTTTTAGGCAGTTAAGGTTAGGTAAGATTAATCTCTCACCTTGTGCCTAAGGGAAATAATTTTATACACTTTAAATTTAATCTCTAGTCTCATCAAATCTAATTTAATGTTATCTAATTTAATTGTTTTGTGTCCACATTGTTTCGGATCTAGCTGCCAGGTTAATAGCTAATTTCTTATTTATTTAGAAAGGTACCAGTGTCAAAACTCATACACACAAACATAGTCACAAAACTAATAGTATTTATATTTACATGCAAAGTGCACAGAACTTAATTTTATGAACAGAAAGAAAATACCTGTGTAAGTGTTCTCATACTATTAAGCAAACTGGTTTGAAAGCTCCTGCCACTTCTTTCTCTAGGAATTCTCCATGTTTGCAATTCTTCCCTATTTCCCAGTGCCCAAAGGTAGGAAGATGAGTTTTGTCATAAGAATATAAAGTAAAATGTAAAATGTTCTTTTTTACTAATCAGAATTTCCCAGAGAATTAAATGTACCATTTTAACCTGGCTAAACAGAAACTCACCCAAGTATAAGCCTGGCTACAGAGAGTTTGTCCACACTGGTCATCACTATAGTACTTGAGCACTACCACAAATCTTCCTAGCATTAGGTGAAGAAAGCTTATGACTTTGATGTCATCCAGATATTTGCATAATAATAACAAGCCAGAATCAGACCAACAGGATAAACAAGGATCTATTCAGAACTAAAAGTCTTTTATTCAGGAAGGGATTTTTTTTAATATATGTATTCTGACACACAGAGGTTAATGAAGGTCCAATCTAACAACCAGTAATAACAAAGGGGGCCAGGCTGGACCTTCTAGACCTCAAGAAAGAACTTCTGTTACCTTGTCCTCTAAGAAAGATAATTATGTTTTTAATGGAAACAAGACATTTTGTTAATTTAACAGTGAGCTTGGCTTTCTGAATTCTGCCTGTTTATATGCAAATGTAGAACAAATTCTTATTATCTCATCTAAATCAGTAACATGTCTTGGGAGAATCAATTCTAGTGTAATACAAGTCATTATCTCTCTGACTTTGCCTGGGAGTTTTTCATCCTCACAGGAGCAATAGAGAAGGATTTGCTTGGAAGGTATTTCCCCTTCCTCTTGAATTTACATTTATACTCTAGAATTGGTGATGTCTGTCATTAGCAAGAATACAGTAGGACATATAGAAATGTATATGAACATACAGAAATATATATGTATATAAGAGGATAACCTGTAGTATACTTCAACTCCCTGACCTGTACTCAGAGAACATTGTGGCTTCTGCCCAAGTCAAGTGCATCTGTTATTTTTCCTTCAAATCCAGTGAGTGTGACAGGGCTGGTACCTGCCATCAGCATGTAGGACTGGAGTCAGGACATGGCCATGTCACACCTCATTTTAGGGCTACCTGGTGTCCCTCAGCATGGGTGTAGCAAGTCTTCAGCCTGCCTGCCTGGCTTGAGGGCAACTAGTGCAGTTGCTTTACAAATGGGTGTCCATGGAAAACGTAACTGTCCTCAACCAGTCCTGGTAAAACAGCCAAAAGGTGTGTGGATGTGAGCTCACACTCTTCTTCACACTTCTAATTGTCTCTTTTGCCTGTCAGTGGTAGAAGATCACAGCTGCATCTTCCATCTCTTACTTCACGCCATCTCCTCATCTATGCAGAATGCACTGAACATGAAGCCTTTTTTCTCCTTCAAATATAGAATCAAGATCCTTCTGCCCAAATGGGGATGAATACCATCTTACTTCCCTTTGACACCTCAATTTACAGGTTCAACCAAGTCAAAGTCTTGTTAAAAAAAATAACAATGGTAAAGAACAATTAAAATAATCAGAATAAGATTTATGATTGTCCATGGTATTAAAATCAATGCAAGACTGTCACCTGGAAGGAAATAATTCAGGATATTTTTCCCCTCCTGGATTATCAATCTTCATACTGTTCACAACTGAGATACCTGTATCAGAAGTATATTTCTAACAGAGGATGATTCCATACGCCTAGGAAGTGCAAAGCTGGCAGAGCTTCCAGCAGCACATAACCAAGGAGCTGCTCATTTGTTTGAGTGTCCTAGACTATACATTAGGAGCCTTGGAGTTGTGCCAAACTACCTAGCAATAATTGTAGCAGTCATCTGTGAATACTGATATCTGGCAGCATATTAGTTGTTCACTTAATTTATTGTCTTCCCACCTTATTAGCAGTACATCACAAGGCTGGGAAACTTTCTAAGCTAATATTTCAAAAGCAGAGCCCTTAAAGCTGCACCTTAAAACTAGGAATTTGGCTTATGTCATTTTCTCCAGTCATGTCAATATAAACTACAGACATTATTGTCTTGCAGAGCTCTCATTCATGCAATGACAGCTCTGTCTCCTCAGTGGCTAAGCTGGTTGTTAAAGTGATTCACTGCAATCAGCCTCAAAGGTTTCCAAGACAGATCCCAAGGTAACTTAGAAAGTTGTAGGGAAGTTTGACAGGCTGCTTTATTTTGCTTCGTTTGGAAATAATGCTCAGAAATCACAGTGAGATGTGATGTCAAGGAAGGAACTTCAACCTTTGTTTCAAACGGGTTGCTTTGTTTGCTTGTGTACCCAACCACAAATCAACAAATACCAGGGACGTCAGGCACACACGAAAGCTCACACGGGCTTATATACACACAGCAGGAAGGATAACATTTGCTATATACAATACCACATGTCGTTTTCTTTCCATTATTCTTCAAGCATCTGAAGTATTAAAACTGGAGAGCTAATGCCCTCATCCCCATTCTTTGTTCTATCTATAACTCATGTATTTACATATGTATCCTGAGAAGGTAGAACTAAGATTCCATTAGTCCTGAGACATTTTCCTCCTAAGCTCTCTGTTCAAAGATTTAGCTCAATCACAAATAGATTCATCTTGGGAATTGCATTAGAAATATTGAGTCAGCCCATTGATTATCCTTTCTATGTGGTATGGCTCACTGCCAACATAAAAGTTGGAGGTACATTAGGGAAGAGCACACATTGTTCTCTAGCAGGCATAAGTATCACCAGGTGCTGTTCTTTAAATGATACAGTCTCCCACCCTGAGTTCAAACTGCAAACATTTCACTACATCTTTCAAAATGGCTAATAAAGAGAAAAACTTGTGCTCTTTTGTGTGACTTGTTGTACAAACAGTGTCCTGTAGTGCCAACATTTTCATACTATTCATACTATTTCATAATATCACGTCATACTATTTCCAACCAGAGACATGGGGGGAATAGATGATTTTGAATATATCATATTTCTCAAATTAGAAATGAATGTACATTCTTGAATAGGAAAGTGTTTTCAGAATGTTTTATTGACTGTGATGTTTATTGGCCTCAGCCTTAAAGGATACAGATAGATAAGCTCTAAAGTAGGCCACATACCTTTCACTGTGGTTAAGAATTCAATGTGTAGCTAAGGTTTGCTGAATAAATTATTTAGAGGCTGTTTTTTATCATGATATGAAAGCAGACTTTCATTGCATTTGAGGTGTCTCTTTTTGTCTTCAAGATTTTTCATAAATTTATGCTGAAGTTCCCAATCCTGAAAGCACATGGACCTGCTTCTTGAATGGATCTTTCTTAAAGGATCAGTCAGATGAATAAATGCAGCAGAATAAAGGAAGGCAGAGGGTTGTCCGTGATCTCATGAAGTTCCCCACACATACACAACAGAAATCCCAAGTCACCTGCTAGCGTGAAAATTGAACTAACAGCCTGCTCCCAAAAGATAGGTACTCTCACGTAATTCTAACATAAATAGTACTGTTTTGTCTCCCAGCCCCTTCCTGTCTTCTTTGCCTGTGACAATAACCAAGTCCTCCTCTTTCAAGAGATTAATGTGGCTTTTCTTCAGGTACAACTCTTAGGTGTTTGGAATACCAAAAAATAACACATCTCTCTCAAGACCATCATTTGGGAAAAAGATCATCATGTACCATGAGGTTTCCTATTGAAAGTTCACCACTGGCTTAATGCTTAAGATTAATATTGTCACATCTCTTATCTAATTGTACACATTTCCAGTTCCTGAAGCTTGTTTCTCCTTGTTAAGAGTGGAAGAGCTGCATGCACTGACAGATAAAGCACCTAGTAAACTTGATTTTACAAATTGAGATAATTTCTCAGAGAGAGTCAAAAGATCCATCTTCCTTCTGACAAGAATGTTACATGCCCCTTGTGTTTATTTTTGTGCACTTGTGGGGGTTTTGTTAAAGATTACCATAATGACAAGAAAGCAACAATGAGAAAGTCCACCTGCATTCTCTGATTTCCCAGTGGAATCTGTGTAAGACAATCAGAAAACAAACAAAACTCTTGACAGAAATAATGCAATGCTCATGAGCTAATGATCAGCATGGAGATGGGCCAGGCATGCAGATGTGTGCTGCAACCTGAAACAAGGTATAGGAAAACAGGAGGGAAGGGATGGACCTTCCCTCTGTTATATTACACTACTGTGCCACAGAGCTTTCAAAAAACAGATGCTATAACCTTCCAGGAGCATTTATTTGTGCTTAAGGGAGACCTGTGAGGCAGCAGGAGTCCTGGCTTTCAGTTCACACTTTTTCACACCTTTCTATTTTTGCAAGACCTAGACTGTCACAGCCTGAGGTCTGCCTTACAGGTAGATCTCGTTTATGTGCAGCTGCACCTTGAATGGTCATGCAGTCACCCTGGCATGTAAATACCCAATATACCTTCCCATCAATCAAGGAATGGTTTTACTTCCAAAAAGGCGTCTTTATACTGACTTCTGTTGGCACAGCTTCAGTAGTAAGTGGCAATAGGGTTGACACCTGACTGGCAAATGTGAGTTGGCAGAAGTTCCTTAGGTAAAGAGAGGCCAAATCCTTTGGCACAGCTTTCTTTAGTCAGTGCTGTTTACCTGCATCCGTATCAGGAATATTTTGCCAGTGCAATGCATGAGTATTCATGAGTATATATGCATGGTCCCTGGAAAGCAATAATACAGTTTAACCCTACATCTACACTAGGAAGATTATTTCTGTGATGTGCCATTTTCTAGTGTAAGGAGGGAAGAAAAAAAGAGAAAGAATTCTTGCTTGGTGCTACTCACTACAGCACTGGTGGAAGCAAAGACTGTATAAAAATCTATTTCTTCTCTGAGCAAAAATGCAGAACCTGAGAAGATTCAGGAAGGATCACTGGTGTTATCACCCTAGTATGCTGCCAATCCTTTTTATACTGGTGTGCATCAGTGGAGTAGTTGGGCTTTGAGCCTATAATCTGTAAGAGCCAAGGGATTCAGCCCTCAGAGACAGAGTAAATTCAACGGGTCAATTAGCACCCGTGCAATATCTGTTTCAAAGAGCAAAGGCAGTTACCTACATTTTACAGCACATGGTTCAAGCTTACGATTAATCTTATGCTTTGTGGGTTTCTTGTGGCTTTTTGTGTTTGGCTGGGTTTTGTGGTTTGTTTGTTTTATTGTTTTGTTTTTGTTTTATTTTCCACTTCTCTTTATAGTGCAAAAGCTAAGCTGGACACCCACTAAACCACCTCTGTAAAGCTTGTACACCATAGTGAACACGTGGCCATCCCCCCATTTCCACAGGAAAGCCACGTGTTCATGATCTGCCTATTTCAGTTGCGCCACAACTGTCACACTGGTGTCTACAGGGCTACTGGTTCTTGCTGTGTGCCTTGTTGTCTCTGACACATGGGAAGCACAGATGAGAAGCTGCTGGGCATTGACAGCTGGTGCTCAGCTGTGGCTGCATGGCAAGGGAGGCTTGGAGGGATGGGAGTGTCTACAGCTTCCTGCAGACACCCACGCTCTGAATGTAGGACCAGGTTTCAGTGAGTCATGGAGACAAATTCCAAAGAAGATTAAAAGAGGCAGAGAAGGTCAGTAAAATAACTCTATACAATTTCTTCTTAACAGAAACAAACACCGGGGGCCTAAGGAATAATGAAAACTTCTTCTTGTAGTCTACATGTATTACAAAAGAAAGAGAAAAACTTTTTTTTTTTTCCTGTGGTGACAGCAGCGTTACTCTCCAGTTACCTAACCCTGAGCTCAGGCCTGTGGCAAAGAGTAAAAATGAATATTCCCTTTAGATCTTAACAGCCTATGAGTTCTGGAGGACAGTATTTCCTCATGTCCTTTGATCGCCCAACTAGAGAATGGAAGTGTGTCTTCCTGCTGACATCTCCCTGTGACAAGTTTACTGGGACTTCACTCTTGAAGGTAGGGAGTTGGCTGGTCATCCTTAAGTCGGTATTATGCAGGTGAGAAAACAGAGGATGAAGGTCTCAGTTTTCAGAGCAGAAGCACTTTGAACAGAGGGTCTGCCTCTGAGAACCTGGAATTCTTAAAGAGGTGCATTTGGCAGATAATAACAGATGACTGTAGTGAAAACTGGCACCTTCTATAATGCTGTATTTATATGCATTGTTATGAAGGATGATAACAAAGACATGAAGAAAAACTTCTTCATAGCCATTTCCTTATGGAAGAAACAACATCATAGTGATAATGGCATACCAATGTGGGGCTCTTGCTTGTAGAGAGGAGCTGTTTTAAAAGAAAGCTTACATGTGTGCCTCTGTGTGTGTACGGACATGTGTAAATTCATAGGTATGATAGTACCAGTATTAGGTGTTACAGACAGTGGCTAGGACCTTGGTCTTAGAAGGCACTGTACTGAAACAGATTTTGAAGGATGGGCCTTTGTCAGGGTTTAGGGTCAGGGCAGCCCACTAGGCCTATAACAGCCACTCTCTGTTAATCCCCCTCCCTCCACAAAGGGGAAGAGAAAGGGAATAAGAGAGAGAGATTAAGCCATTAGAAGAGGGAACTACAACAGCTTTAATGACAGTGAAAGTAATAATAATAAAAATGGAAGTATATACAAAGCCAGTATTGAACACCCCCCCAAACACACACTCACCCCTGATGGCAAATACATCACTGTCACCACAGATGCTGTGGAGCAGCATCATGAAAGTCCCAGACTGGGCCCAGCAGTAGGTGGGAGCTGTGTTCAGGAGCTGGATTCAGAACAACCCCCGTGGTGCACAAGCCCCAGCAGCGGCCTTGGTCTGCACCCCCCCGGGTACTGCCTCTGCCCATGGAGTGTTCTCCCTGCCAGCAGCAGCCACTGCCTGTGCCAACAGCTGCTGCCTGCAGCCAGGGCAGGGAGGCAGAAGAGCTGAGCTGGGAAGGGAAGTCACTGACCAGAACCAGGCCTGTCCTCACTCAAACCAGGACAGCCTTGTACTGAAACCCTGAGTGCCTCAAGTTGTGAAGAAGAATACAGAAGCGGTTTTCAAACAAACAAACACACACTTTGTAAAATAATCCAGGCTAGGAAGATAGACAAATTTTGAAACTCCACAGAAAAAAAAGAGAATGTGAATCTAGATGTTATGATGGAATTCTAAGAACAAACTCATATTCTTAATAATTGAAGGTGACAAATGCAAGCCTTATTCCTTCTTCCTTAGAATTCCAGGCTGAGGATAACTTGGATATGTGTGGAAAAGTCTGCCTTCAGGATTCCTGAAACTCCTCTTACTCTTTGAAGATTTAAACTAGAGTGGCTTGTGGAATATGTGACATCTGTAGATAACAACTTGACCAAAAACCCACCACATTTTTTTCAAGGCTGTCTTCCCCAGCTGAGACTATGCTTAAGATTAGTAAAATACCTCTGGGAACTTTTCCAGGTACTGAGAGGAAACTGTCATGGAAAAGCCCACATCTGTGCTGTTGGACTCTTTGAGCTTCCAAAACTAAGTCACCACTCAAACTGTTTATTTGGGATGGTTCCTGACAAGGCTAACATCATAGCCATGACCAGGACTTGGGTGGGACAATGCTGCTTTTCCAAGCAAGAAACCATTCTAACTGATTAAGGGTACATTTAAAAAAAAAAGTATTTAACAATGATATTATGATGTCAGGGCATAATCTCATATGCTATTTAATTTATTACTAAATCCATAACCGGAGAGGATACAGACACTTTCCAATGCACATACTGTGTACCAGGCAGACATTGCCAGAGAAAGCCAGTTTCAGATACCTGAAAACAACTTTAATATTCTCTGTCTATCCTCACAGATATTCTCAGGAGAAGCCATACATGACAGCAGCTTATCAGGTTGGTGAGAAACTATCTTGATAACTGCAGAGTCATAAGTATCATCTCTACAGAGAATTTCCTGACTGGAAGAGAGAGCAGGTATAGTCATCTTCTAATTTATATTCTTTATTCATGCATTTATTTTTATTTGGCTAATAATGAATACAGAATATATACACTTTATTGCATCAAATACCAGGGTTCCCTGGTGAGTAAGACAGTATCTCTAATTTCCCATGGGTACCTGTTATACTGAGCCAATAAAGTCCTACGTATTGCTATTATTGGATTTCAAACCTGACCTGAGTTTTACTATTATTCATATTTGTATTAATTTGAGTCTACTGATAAAATTATAGATGAATGTGCCATCCCCAAAATGGAAAGTGGGACATGCTGGTCAAGTTGAATATGAAGTTTTCAATAATTTGATACCAGGAAAGGGAAAACCAAAACCAACCAGAAAAACCCCTCGACAACCAAAACAACAACAACAAAAAACGAAAAGAGCCAGTTGTAAAGAACACAAAGCATAAATCACAAGAGCTGCTGAGCAGGATGCTCATTAGAAAATTAGGAAAGCCAAAATGTCATAGTCAGGAACACAGAGAAGGCCTGAGCATTCATGGGGTATGCAACTTGCTCCAGTAAACCTGCACATTACATGCGCCTCAATGAATCATGGAGAGCATAACAAACAAAACAGAACAATACACAACAGAATAAACCACAACAAAACAACACAACTCTGCAAAAGGTAACTAAACACTTATTTTGCTTAACAACAGCTCTGCATACCTGTGTGTCCTTCAACACCTCAACATGGTCTTCTCTCTGGAGCAATGAGAAGGTAAATGCTGCCAGCTGGTAAGGCAAGCAGGAAGTTTGATTGAAGGTCTAATGCTGACTGATGCTGAAATCTTCAGGAGCTTTTCCTTTTATTTCAGTACAGGCTATTCCCACATCCTTCTCATTGGACTTTGAGCACCTGTCTGAAATGTATAAGATAGGAATATAGTAAGCTTAGCCTTCCTCTATACTCTATAGAAAAAGAGATTGATGCTACCCACCTGAAATCTAAATGACCTCTGGAATGTCCTATATTTCTCCATTGATTTCCTATCTCTCTCCATTCATTTTAATGACTGTAGGACAGTTATATCCCTAAATTAGCTAGTTCAGTTATGTGCCAGAAGTTATATGGCCCTTGTGCTTAACCTTGCTTGAATCAACATGCTTTATATGACCTTTTTTTTTCTGACAAACCAAATCTTGTCCCTTTTTGAGCAAACATCTGTGGTTTCAAAACCACTGTTCTTGTAAAGACAAAATTTAACAAGCCAAATAATTTTGGTAGGAAAATATTTCACATTTGCACCTAAAAATACACTGAATAGTGTAGACAGTACAGGAATGGTACTGGTTAAGTAAATATGCTTTCAACAATTCTCAAGAAGCACTACAGTCTGAAGCAGTCTATCCTATACTGGTTTTGTTTCCCTAATGGCAGCATTAAAATGGTAAAAACAAAGACAATTCTTACTCTAACACAGAATGTGTACCTAAAATTCATTGGAAAAAATCCTACTGTGTACATCATGTTAGCTGACAAATCATTATTCTGAGACAGCTAATGTAATGAAGAGATTCCAACCAGTTTATGGTAAAACTGTTTTTCTTCCCCTTTCTCAGTTTCTGCATGTTCTCACTCTGCCTGCTCCAGACAGATTAAAATGACTCTAATGACTTGGATGAATGGCATCAGGAGTTAGCAGAGCTCACAAACTCTCCAGTGAGATTGTTGTTCTGCATTTTACTTCTGTTAACAAAATTAGATACGAGTTGCCTGTGTGTCCTCAAAGGGTTGTTTCTTGTATACAGGACTTCCCACAGAATATAAAAGCAAGACAATGCTTTTCAAGAATTGTTTCATAAGTGATAAATTATGCAAATTTCTTTAGACTGTGAACCACTGAATAATTTACCCAGAGGATAATGATGTATGCCTCAATTAAAAAAAAATAAAATTGTACAATTACAGTTTTATTCACAAGCCACTTAGCTCATGGTCACTGAAGGTATTTTGGCTGGACTTTTTTCCTAGTTACTTTGATTTTCTCCACTACATCAATTCTGAACTTTGCTGCCTACCATTAGAACTGCGAAGTTCATGGGAAAACTGGTTCTGGTTTTCTGGAGTCCTCTGTGGCATAATAATGATTAAGGATAAAATGCTTTTCTTATGATCTTGATTTCGTTCTTATTCTTTTCTTAGACAGGCAGAGCTCTTAATGTCCTCACTGAGCAAAGTTTAAAGTTGCCAGCTTGGATACCAATTTCACTGAAGATATAACAGAAGTGCAGCTGAGCACTTACTTTTGAGGTAGAAACCACTCATGTGTGATGGTGTTGGAGCTGGATGCAAAGGTCAAGAACATTATCCTGCGTTGGTCTTAGTTAATAAACTTCATCCTACTTCCTACAATGCACTTGGTTACCACGTAAGAACACTGGCGTGTCCTAGAATTGCCATGTGTGGACTTCCTGTGCTAGACCCTCAAAAAGCTGAGAAAATAAACATGGTCCCTCATGAAGCAAAATCCAAAGCAAGAGATTGTTCCCAGAATACCAAAAAGTACCAAGACAGCAATACTGGCAGCTAACTACAGGAGGAAGAGTCTGATGCAATGACTCCAATAAGGCAGCTTAATAGTAGCAAAACTATCAAAAAACCCTAGGAAAATGGTAGTGGTAAGTGTGAAGTACCTGAGTTGCCTTGGCTAGGGATAACAGCTTGAAATTGTGGGGCAGTTTTAATGCCTGTTTTGTGCTGTATTTTTCACAAACAAGAAAAGTCCATGAGAAATAGTGATGGTGCCTTTGTTCTCCTCTGGCTGTGGGTACAGTGGAGAATGAGCACAAAGTCTCACAGGGTGATCCAGGCTTCCTGTTCTTCATCACAGAGCAAATGTTTATATTAGTAGAATATACAGTGCCAGAGGACAGACTTGGCATTAAATTGATTAATTGATTATTACATTTCTAGGCTGGTTTCTGGCAGGGAATTAGTGTGATGTGGTCCTACTGGATTCATCCAAAAGTTAGTGCAGATGAGAGGTAATTTTCAAAAGACTGGTCAGATGCTACCTCCCTCTTTTGTAGGCTGAGAGATTTTATCTGGGCTGACACAAGCAATACCATACTGCTTGGCCTCAGGATTAAAAAATGGCCTGTTATCTCAATTTACTGCTATGGCTGTGATTATTAGATCCCTGTCTGCTTCACCTGAAAGTTCTTCCACAACTAAGGAAAGCCTAGGTCTTTAGAAGAAATCTAGTTTGAGAAAAAAGTTGTGATTACCAGACTAAAAGTAGAACTTGTTGATCTGCTCTTGCATCTCCAGAGATATCTAATCTGTATTCTAAGTGTATTAACAAATCAAAGACCTTGCAAAAGAGATTTTATGGGAGCTGAGCACATTGAGCTGAAGGATTTGTGAGGAGTTTGAAGTCATGATGTTTATGCATTTACTATAGGAAACAAAAATATAACCAAACCCCCAAAATTATCAAGTTAGTGCAAGTACCTGTGAGCTGTAGGCTCTGAATGAAGCATACTTTTGCTTGGAAACTTTGTTCAGATTATGTCATATTCTTGACTGAATAGAGAACCCATCTGTCAAGATAAATTAAATCTTGTATCTCTTACTTTCCCTTGTTTTACTATATGACCTTCACCTCTACAATCAAAGCGCTCTCTGGAGATGTGGGTTGAAGTCCCTGAGCGGAGCAAAGTCATACTCTGTGCATGTCCTCTAGCCAAAAGACCATTCTGCAAAGTATATGTACTGCCACTTCCTCTGCCCATTTTTTCAGTTAGCTCATTTCTATCAATATCTAATCGGAGCTGACATCCTGATGCGGGTTCTTATGCTTGAGTCTGAATTGCAAGAGCATTAGTGTCAAAGCTGAGTGTTTCTGAATCTATGCACATATGAAAGAAGATATACAAGGAAAATTTAGACACACCTGAGAGGTTCCAGAGGGTTTTATGTGCACCAAAGATGTGACTGTGTCAAGGATTAGGCCATCTGGAAAACAAGTGTGTGCATCAATTCTTAAATCTCAAATTAAGCATCTGGATTTCTCAGACCTTAGCCACAGGCAGTATCTAAAGCTGGCTGCTATCACAAGAGACACTGATGTTGGGTGACACTAATGTTTATCTGAGTTACAGCAGGCATCTCTTGAAAACCTGTGTCTGAATAAATTCAATACATTGATCATCTTCTATTCAATGAATAGAGTCGTGTCGTGTGTGAATGATTTTAATTTCCTGTTTGATGGCAGCTCTTTAGTTTAGTGAGTAAGCCACAAAATTCTTTCCTTTGCCCGATTTCAAGGCCAGAAATGACACTGGACTTGAATGCACCCCTGAAACAATGACGATACCTTTTTGTCACCCTGGTTGCTGTTTTGTTTTCTGGATCCATTTATAATTTAAAAATTTTAAAATTACACCAGAACACACACATACAGATACAAACCAGTAACAAAACACATTTGAACTCCATGTTGCTTGCTTTTGAGAAATCATTGCAGTGACTGCAACACGGGTAGTCACTGCAACACGCGCGCAGTCAACATATTCCTTTTATGGTTTCAGATATCTGTGCAGTATCTCAGGATGTGAGTAATATGGTTTTGATCCCATCTGAAAGCATCTTGTACTACTGTGGCTTATTTCAATTATTTGCAATAATATCTTGCCCAAAAAAATCCTCTTGTGAATAAAAGACAGAGGTCACTTGAGGGTGGGGGGAGGGAGTGAGAGACCAGACACTATAGGCAGAAATCAAGAGGGATTGAGAGAGGGTGAAAGAAATCTGATCTGTTTTCAGCAGGCAAACACAACTTGGATGAGAAGACCTTCACGTACAACAGTTAACACACTGTAAAAGAACATTATTTATATAAACTTTATCAGACATTTCATCTTTCAAATTTTATTTTAGGATTAGTCCTGAAATGTCCCTAAGGTATTGTCTTAACTTGCAAAATGTTATTTCAATTAGTTGAATATTATTCTTTACAACATTCAGGTCAAACGAGGGGCAAAACTAAATCCAAACCAAACAATATGTGTCTGCAATAAATTTCTGTTCCTGAATTATTCATACATAATGGCATAGGTGACTCTTCAAGCATTTTGAATTAACTAGAATTGATTTCTCACTTTTTTATGCCTAGTTGTACAAGCTTTTTTGTACTTTTACTTCTCCTTAACAAATAAAGTATTGATTCAACTCCACTGAACATGTTTTATTTAAACTTTGCCCTTTGTCAGCAACTTAGTCCTCTACCCAGAATTCTCCTCTTTGACTTTCCATTGTCTCTTGATTTGGAAGGTGAAATATACCTGACAGGCTCCTTGGTATGACATAATATATAAAATACATTCCGAATTTGCTAGAAACAGTTACAATACAAAGCACACACCGTGTACTATAAAGCACTTGGTGCTCCTTTTCCAGACTAGACTCTGCTCCCTGGGAAATTCAGCAATTACAAAGTAAAAAAAAAAAAAAAAGCCAAACAGTACATTTACAGACATTCTTTTATTTTTTTTTCCCTTTGTCTAGTTTATTTTTATTTAAGTCTGAAACTAAGACTACATGCTGAACCCAAATGTTCTCTCACTCTTCCTCCTCAACAGAACAGTGGGAGAAGAGAAGATGGTAAAGTTCATGGGTTGAGAAAAAGGGAGATCTTTTACCAGTTGCCATCCCAGGCAAACTAGAGAGTGATGGGTATGGAGAAAGTTAGTTATAAAATCTATTTAACTCCTCTGCAGGGCTTTCCTTATGAAAACATTCTGATCCTATACTGCAATGTCTATGTTTTGTGTTTACCAGTGTAGTGCGTTGCTCTGTACAAAGTCTGGGGCACCGCATTCTCTTGTCTCTCTTTTCCAGGAGTGGGGGGAAGAATAAGACTTTTCTCTCTCTAATACTGTAGAAAATTTGGCATTTTAAAACTAGTTTGCTTTATTTCAGTAAGGGATTTTACAGAGTTGCAGTTTACAGACAAAGGCACTGGCCATGATATTTATGGTTATAGTGTGTAGGATCCGAGTGTAACTTCTATCAGCGTTCCGTAGGAAGTCAAGGTAACCTGGCTTTTGATCCAAATTTTTTTACTTAATTTTCCATATGAATTTTAATTCCACGTGCACTGTGCTAAGGTCTTACTTATTTTCCTTAGCCTAAGCCTATGTCTGTTCACCAGCAAGAAATTCCTGTGAATAAATCCTGATTATTGTGTCAGACATGAGAAACATTTAGATGACTGATTACAAAACCCAAATTGGTATTTTGGTAAAATTAAAAATTTCTATCTTCCGTGGAGTAAAACTTAATCACACTGGTTTCTATTTCACTGTGATGCTAAAATCCATTAGAACAGTTTAATTTAGACTGCAGAGTAATTCTTTCAATTTATTAAGGTTGATCTTATATTTATGGTACAAGTAAAATCAGCTTTCTTCCCAACTGTATCCTTTGCAATCGCTATAGGGTACATTAGTCCATAAACTGCAGGTGCAGATTACAATACCAGTTTTGAACATGGCTGACAACATTATTATGATGGTAGTTACCAGTGCAACATCATATAAAACAAATATTATTATCACCATTCCAAAACCATAGGAAAATGTGGTTTCTGTTTGCTCGGATAAAGACATTTGTAGTCTTACTAAATTCCTGAATTTTCAGTACAGAGGATCTTTGTTCAACTGTTTAAAAATGAAATGGAAATCATGAGAAACACGGTCTTAGTACCTGACAGAGTAATTGGAAGAAAATTGGTTGGACATTAAAAAAAAAAAAAGAACTGCTTTGATGGAGCAGCTAATCATGGAAACCATTTCCAGGCACATTAAGGATAAGAAAATCATGGAGAGTTGTCAGCATGGCTTCACCAAGGGGAGCTGATGAGAAGTAACTGGTCTAGTAGATGTGGGGAAAGCAGTGGAAATTGTCTACCTGGACTTCAGGAAGACATTTGATGCTGTATCCCATAAGATCCACATAGACAAGCTGTTGATATATGGGATAGTTGAGCAGACAGTGAGGTGTATTTAAAACTTCTTGAGCAGAGGGATGAGACAAGATGACTTCCAGGGTCCCTTAAAACCTCAACCATTTTTAATTCTATGATAAATGCTTCCTCTATCATTTTAGTCCATCCAGTCCATTAGACAGTAGGATTTAGACATGCATTACTATAATGTACGTATGTTAACGTTTGCTCGAAGCATTACTACCAGTTTTACCATTTCCTGTGACAACTGCAATGTGTTTGTAGTTGTGCTATCAGCCGTAGAACAAAAATCCAGCATGTGCCACCACAATTGCCAGAGGAAATCCTGGAAGTTCATTAAGTTTGTGAGGGAAAGCAAAGTCATTCTCTTTTTCATTTGCTAGCTAGAAATGTATGTGACTTTTGAAGACATCATATCTTGTAGCTTTGTAAAGTAAGTAACCACCTTACAAAGTCATTTATTTCATAACCTCACAAACTCTATTTTAAAACTAGTTTGGCTTTCGGTCCCTATACGCCCTGTGGAAAGCTATTTAAGATATCACTTAGATTACTAGAATCCTCCTTCTATTTTCTAGTTTAAATGTGCAACATTGCATCTCATGTCAACACTGACAGTTAACTGAAATAGTTCTTTTCCCTTCTTAATGCTTAGCCCTCATGAGTATGATCCAGTCCTCACCTAATCTTCATTTAGCTACACTAAAAGACACTGTTTTAAGGCTCCCTTTCTGTAACAGGTTTTTATATTCTTTGGGTCTCCCTAGTAGCTTTTCTTTAAACTGGTTTCTGTCAGAATGTATCTCGAATGCAGCTGACCAGAGCAGTAGAGATGATTCCTTTGGGCTCTTCTGGATGATTTCTGAAATCTTCTTAATAATCTGAACCTGGCATACCTAACTTGACTCTTAAAGACTGCATTTATATTTTTCTTGGCAAATAACATTCATGTCCCAGGGACATTTTGCAATTCACTGATAAAAGAAAGTAGTGAGAAGGCTTTGTAGCAGCCTACATCTGTGTACATTGCCTTGGGGAGCGAGGGTGCTCCTGAAAGCAGTCTACCTTATGCTTTTCCTCCAAGTTGGTCCCTAGCATGTATCTAGTGTAGGCCACCTGAGTGAAAGCACCAGATCTTCATTGCTGACCTCATGAAATTATGGGGCGTGAGCCCACATCACCAATGAAGACCACACCATGCTACCACGGAGCTGGTGAGGGCAGCTCTCTGAGACAGCACAGGATTGACCACCTTCTTGCAAATGCAACACCTGACTGGGGCTTTTATGTGTAATTATCTCCCTATAATTCTTTCTCATAAAGACAAAAGGGAATTTATTTAATTCAAGTTTGCTTATTTGTCAAATCACTTGGTGATTTTCAGGAGGAAAATCCTCCTGGAAAGGAAAACCTTACGTCAAATTAAATGATATGTTTGAAGAAGACTGATCAAGCACAGAATGATCTGTTTCAGGATGCTAGTGCTAATACTCAAAACACGTTTATCAGCTGCCCAATCCCTAAGACTTTTTTCTTTTCTTTGCATGATCAGTTAT
Organism: Chloroceryle aenea; assembly: GCA_013399075.1. Taxonomy (NCBI): domain Eukaryota; kingdom Metazoa; phylum Chordata; class Aves; order Coraciiformes; family Cerylidae; genus Chloroceryle; species Chloroceryle aenea. The sequence goes on from VWZY01003188.1 coordinate 341,606, forward strand.
GGACAATAAAGGCGAAGACAAAAGTTCTGTGGGCAGTTAAGGTATTGCGTACAAAGACTGATGAGGTTGGTAAGTCACACAAGGTAATACCGAGAGCTAGAGAAAAAAAGCAGAACTGTGGTACTTACCCTTTTTTCTCCTTCTTCTCCGATATTTTGGTATTACAGGAGTACAAGGTGTTGCTAAAAGCTACCAATGGTGCACTAAGAAAATACAATAGAAAACAGGAAACAGTGGGCAATCACACAAAGTTGCTAATCAAGTTGAACCAGCTTAAAATAAAAAGGGCACAATTAAAGTTGCACAGCTTCCAGCAGTGAAATTACCCTCCTGTGATTAATTCCTCCTTGCTGATGGTACTCAGGTACAGAAGGAGGCTTTTCCCCATACCCACCTCATGAATCTTGGCCTCTGTTCAACAGGGCAACTGGCTTCCTCTCAAAAGTCCTAACCAACAAATTTGAACTCATAAAGTGTTGAATTAAAAGTTTGATTTCAGAGCCAGGAGAAGAGAACTGAATTTTTCTGTTCCTTTCATTTGGCTCTGGAACAGCACTTCAAAACCATAGCATCTCCTAGTAAAGATTTACTTCTGTTAATCAGCTTTTGCAATTATTTCTTGTTCTGTACTTCAGTTCCCAGGCTGTACAAAGAAGGCTTGATATTTGCCCTTGTTGTTAATTCATTTTTTAACATGTTTTTTTTCTCCCCTAGAGTACTAATTTATCACAACCTACACTTCTGAAGGCAAAAACATGCATTGACTGATACCTTCATTCAGAAACATGAGGTTCTGGACACTACAATATATTTCTAGGGACTTTTTTCCCCCAGTTTTAAAAATCTTTTTATTTTGATGTTCTGACTAATTTCTATTGTCATACATAGCAGATTGATATCAAATTCTTTCAAACTGAAATGTTTTGACTTACCCATCCATATTTCTTCCTTCCCAGGGTTTCAATTTTTTAAATATTTTGTACATACTGGACATTTTGACTTTTTTTGTCAAACCATGATTTAAGAGTTTGTTGCACTTTTATTTCCAAAAGTTTCAGTGTGCTAAGAAAAACCTGGTTTTAAAA
>VWZY01003188.1:343331-375165 GCA_013399075.1 Chloroceryle aenea
ACAATCCTCCAGGTGCGGCCTCACCAATGCAGAATAGAGGGGGAGGAGAACCTCTCTTGACCTACTAACCACACCCTTCCTAATGCACCCCAGGATAATGCTTTGTCTCTGCTGCTCCTTCCTCCTCACACTGTTCCCCTCCCTAGTGTGGGGTCTCTCCTGCAGGATACCACTCTTCATGGACATTCCAGGATGAGTCCTTCCCACAAGCTGCAGTTCTTCAGGAAATGCTCCACAGGGTAGAGTTGTTCAGGAATGGACTACTCCAGTGTGGGGTCCTCCCTACAGACCACAGCCCCTCCATGGACTTTCCACAGGCTGCAGCTTCCTTCACAGCACATCTAGTTGCTCCAGCAGGGGGTCCTCCACGGGCTGCAGGTGGAGATCTGTTCCACCATTAAGCTTCATAGGCTGCAGGTGGATATCTGCACCACCATTAACCTCCGTGGCCTGCAGGGGGACAAGCTGCCTCACCATGGCCTTCACTACAGGCTGCAGAGGAATCTCTGCTCTGTTGCCTGGAGCACCTCATCCTTCTCCATTGGCCTTGGTGTCTACAGGGCTGCTTCTCTTACAAATTCTCCCTCCTTTCTCTCAGTTTCCATTGTGCAACACTATGGCTCAACTTTGNCCCTAGAGTACTAATTTATCACAACCTACACTTCTGAAGGCAAAAACATGCATTGACTGATACCTTCATTCAGAAACATGAGGTTCTGGACACTACAATATATTTCTAGGGACTTTTTTCCCCCAGTTTTAAAAATCTTTTTATTTTGATGTTCTGACTAATTTCTATTGTCATACATAGCAGATTGATATCAAATTCTTTCAAACTGAAATGTTTTGACTTACCCATCCATATTTCTTCCTTCCCAGGGTTTCAATTTTTTAAATATTTTGTACATACTGGACATTTTGACTTTTTTTGTCAAACTATGATTTAAGAGTTTGTTGCACTTTTATTTCCAAAAGTTTCAGTGTGCTAAGAAAAACCTGGTTTTAAAAAAGCGGCTCCAACAGTTACCTGTTTTTTAAAGTTGCTGTGGTGGGTTGACCTTGGTGGGTACCAGGTGCCCACCAAGCTGCTCTATCACTCCCCTCCATCAACAGGATAGAGGGAGAGATATGATATGTCAAGATAGGACAGGGATGTCACTAACCAACTACATCCATAGGCAAAAGAGGTGCAATTTGGCAAAACTGATTTGTTGCCAATAAAGCAGAGCATGATAAAATAAAAACTAAACTAAACCCACCTTCCTCCACCCCTCCCTTCCTACCAGGCTCTGCTTGATTCCCAGCTTTTCTACCTTCTCTCCACTTGTCCAAAGTAGTGCAGGGTGGTGGGGCTTGCAGTTTGATCCTAATCACAGAATCACAGAATCCTAGGGGTTGGAAGGGACCTCGAAAGATTATCTAGTCCAACCCCCCCTGCCAGAGCAGGGCCACCTAGAGTACATCNAGGATGAGTCCTTCCCACAAGCTGCAGTTCTTCAGGAAATGCTCCACAGGGTAGAGTTGTTCAGGAATGGACTACTCCAGTGTGGGGTCCTCCCTACAGACCACAGCCCCTCCATGGACTTTCCACAGGCTGCAGCTTCCTTCACAGCACATCTAGTTGCTCCAGCAGGGGGTCCTCCACGGGCTGCAGGTGGAGATCTGTTCCACCATTAAGCTTCATAGGCTGCCGGTGGATATCTGCACCACCATTAACCTCCGTGGCCTGCAGGGGGACAAGCTGCCTCACCATGGCCTTCACTACAGGCTGCAGAGGAATCTCTGCTCTGTTGCCTGGAGCACCTCATCCTTCTCCATTGGCCTTGGTGTCTACAGGGCTGCTTCTCTTACAAATTCTCCCTCCTTTCTCTCAGTTTCCATTGTGCAACACTATGGCTCAACTTTGGCCAGCAGTAGGTCTGTTTTGGAGCCAGCTGGAACAGGCTTTATTGGATGCAGGGGAGTCTTCTGGTGCCCTCTGACAGGATTCACCCTTGCAGTCTCCTCACTACCAAAATCTTGCCATGTAAACCCAATATAGTTGCTTTGAGGTCCTTGAATGATGAAGTCTGGGTAAGAGCTATGCCTTTAACTTCACACTGTGAAGAAAGTGTGCGTTACACCAGACATCTCCAGTTGCTTCAGGTAAATACAGCTGGGGGTCAGTGGTATGCTTGTCTTAAACACTTGCACAGCATATCTAAAACTGCAAAGCACTCTTTGCTATGATCCCTGACACAGAAGCCAGCAGCACGAAGAGCCTTGAATCCGTACTTAGGAATAGTCTAACTGTAGACAAGGAGGCCTTCCCCATGCTCTTTATTGGGAGTGCTAACATGTAAATTGTGCCCAGGAATTGTCTGGGAGTGCTGCCAAAATCATGCTAGGGACCATTCCTTGAATATAACAATACAGACGATTGAATTCCAGTGCTTGGAATTGCTCCTGGGCCTTGCTCATTTCACCAGCTAATGAGTTGCCTTGGTGTGCTGTCTGATCTTCCACAACCTTTCACTAATGTGCTCTTATTGCCTTGGTGCATAGAAGTGCTATTTTTCATGCTTTAGAGATGACATATTAATATGTCACATATAAAAGTAATCTGACCTAACTTTAATGGATAGGATTTCTTCCCATCAAATGTCTGCAATAACCAAAATTAGGGGACTTAATTGTCTTTCAGGTGGGTTTGTCAGCTGAAGGAACGTGGACAACTGATTTATTGTAGATGACTACACTAGGTTGTACTATACAACGCTGTGAACAATGTGCTTCTGGCTGCATTCACGTGGCCTTTGACATTTGCATCTTATGTGGCAGCAACATTTAGGAAACCACACAGTGATTCAGCCAGATCTTGCACCTCAGTGCTGTCACTAGAGGAACATAATCAGAACATCTCATTTTGGCAGCCATGGAAGGCATCTCAGATATAGCGTCATAGAATCATGAAGGTGAGAAATGACCTTCAAGATCATCAAGTCCAACCGTCTACTAAACATTATCATGACCACTAAACCATGTCCTGAAGTGCCACATCTACATGTTTTTTGAACCCCTCAGGGATGGTGATTCCACACACACCCCGTCCCGCCCTTGGCAGCCTGTTCCAAGGCCTCACCATTCTCTCAGGAAATAATTTTTTCTTTATATCCAACCTGGACCTCCCCTGATGCAACTTAAGCCCATTTCCTCTTGTCCTATCACTAGTTAATTGGGAGAAGAGACCAACGTGGTCTCTTCTTGAACAGACTGGCTTTCTTAGGTGAGCCTGTCTGTTCATTACCTGATGCAGAAAATGTGCAGTTGCCCCACATTTCCTGCCCTCCAATTCCACTCCTGCTACTGTTGCTCCCACGTGCACATTCATACCTCCCTGTTAACACCAGCTCTGACTGTGTTTAAATCATTAAACAGGCAGAAAAATAACCCACCAAAATCAGAATAAAGTTCTGTCAGCATTTTTTGTCAGAAGCCAAGAAGCTGGATGGATACTCAAGTCACCTCAAAGTGTAAGTGGAGTGCATAGCAAGGAAGAAAAGTGGTATGGGACTTCTCCTTTGAGCATAAGCAACCACTGGTATCATCTTGTGTCTTGTCTAAGCACATTGCCTAGCCTTCACTGTGTGGTAATCAAAGCTGTCAGCATAATCACTTCAACTGGTTACTGCAAATGTTCAAGAATTCTCTTTGCCTCTTTTTGTAGTTATAAGGCTCTTCCAAACAAACAATAATCACTTTAAGCATCTTATCTTTTTTTTCTAGAAAAGTCATTTTTCTAGTCACTTAACTCCACCTTTTTAGGGTTTTGTACATTGTTAGATGGAAGCTGTTTGAAGAAGAGCTTAATCTGGCTTCCCTATTATGCATGTTCAGCTGCTATCTTGACATTACCTCCCTGCCAGCATTTCTCACCTGCCTCACAGAGGTGTTACGTGATGTAATTAGTTTTATTATTACTGTAATTACCATGAAACCAAGCTGACAAAATGAAACTTGTTTCCCCAGGCTTTTCCCATCATTTTTTTTGCTGAGTTTTAAGATTATTTTAGCTGTTAGAACTTCCTCCTGTGCTAGTTATACATCCTCACTATTTCTTTTTCCCTTTCTGTCATTTGGTTGTGGTGGTGATAAAGCATGCTGACATATTCTACTGTATCATTTTTCACAGCTGGCTTGAAAATAAAAGTCACTGACAAAGTGTTGTTACTAGTGGGACCCTTCTCCCATTTTAGGTAAAGAGGGAACACATAAATATTTTCTGTTTCTTTTTTTTTTTTCTCCCAATAAGTACAATGTACACACATATTTTGCACACTCACGAAGACTGGAAAATGCAAATTAATTACTTAGGTAATGTTTTAATTCAAGTTCCCTGGTTTTGTCCTGGATTCACAAAGAATGTTGCCACACTGAGAATTTAAATGCTTAACAACGGCATGTTTTCCTCCAGGAGACAAATTCACAGTTCCCGTTGGCATGGGTTCACCATGCTGGAAGTGAGCATTGGTAAGTGTGGCATACAGGAGTGGCAAAAGGCAGCATGCTAAACCAGTCTTCTGCCTGTCAGAAGGGGTATGTTGGAATTGTGTCTCTCACTGACAGACTTAGGAGACAAACTGAAGCTCACAGGTGTGTGCATCTCTGAGTGTGTACATCTTGTACTGCAGGCATTCTTGTATTTCCCAAGACAACAGTGTTGTTGGCTAAATTCCATCCTCAAGGATGGCAAGGACTGAAACCCACCTTTCTGACATCCCAAAAGTGCTGCAGATTGACACCTCTAACTCAGGCTCCCTAATACAATCAGTGTATTTATTAGGAGCCAGCCCTTGGTTTATTTAATTTATCAAAGGGAAAGAGGAGGAAAAAGGGGATTTTGGAGGGGTACTATTTATAACTCTAGTGAGGTGGTTGCTAATAGCCTGTTAGAAAAGGAGAAGCAAAATGAAATGTTTCAAAGGTGGAAATAAACAGTTTGAAGATGCCAAGTCATTTAAATTGTTACCTGTATAAAAATCTCACTTGAGCCTGTAGTACATTTTCTCTTAGTTCATATTTTTCAAGTAAATTATATACATTCCTAATAAATAAGCCTTCCTTTATCTACTTAATAATTTCTCTATTTAAACTATTATTAAATATAATCAATATTTATTAGTTATTTTTAATTTTAAATATATTTTGAACACATTCTTTCCATTTATTGATAAATTTCTTTCTAATTTCTATTGATCTATCATTTCTAATTAAAAACCATTGCCCCTCGTCCTTTCATTCCAGGCCTTTTTAAACAGGCCCTCTCCAGGCTTTTTGTCAGCTCCCTTCATGTACTGGAAGGTGGTTATTAAGTCTACCCAGAGCCTTCTCCAGGCTGAACAATCCCAGCTCCCTCAGCCTGTCCTCATAGGAGAGCTGTTCCAGCCCCTGATCATCTTCATGGCCTCCTGTGGACCTGCTCCATCAGATCCATGTCCTTCCTGTGCTGAGGGCTCCAGAGCTGGATGCAGTATTCCAGGTGAGGTCTGACCAGAGCAGAGTAGAGCGGCAGAATCCCCTCTCTCGATCTGCTGGCCACACTTCTTTTGCTGCAGCCCAGGATGCAATTGGCCTTCTGGGTTGGAAGCACTCCCTGGATGCTCATGTCCAGCTTCTCATCTACACTGGACAAACAAATATTTTACCACAATTTGGTTTGAACTTGGTCAATAAAGGAAGTACTTTTCAGGCCCAGGCTTTCTGACACAATCATGCACATCTCAGACTATCCAAACACAGATACTGTGTTTCCCACAAAGGAGGACTGAAAAGAACTCTCTCCTTCTTGGTCTGAAGACTCTAATTGCAACAACTATAATTTACACAATGGCTTTGAATTCATCCTGCCTCAACAGAAAGTCAATAGCTTAATTAATCTCATCATCAGTTGCCTTGCACAAGGAGAAAGGCTACAGAAATCAAGGAGCTTTCAGTAGTTGATATGATTGGTGCAACTTGGTTCAGTCCCAATCACTTTTTTTCTGTTCAGCTGGTGAAGTTCGGTATGCCAGCACCTAAGGCTTATCTATACCCATAGTCAGTTTGAACTAAACATTCTGGACAATATGATATGTGGATGCTGTCATTTTTAAATGATTCTATTATTCAAAAGTGGATTTAACCAGACTAGAAAGAAATTCTCTTCTGAGTAAGAATATATGTTAATATGCTAACATGGAATGATCATTCACCTTTAAATGTCAACCTTTTTATTCAGATTATTTTTCATGGGTAAATAGATGCTGATACAATATTTTTTTCACACTGAAAAGTGGAAATGAACTTTTCCTTGAAGCAGATGAACGTTTAAAGAAATTTAGAATGAAAAAATATTGAAAATCCAAAGCTACTGAATCATCAGGTGAGACTATTTGCTTAATTCAACTTTAAACCAAGTTAGAGTAATAGAACTAACAATGTGGTAAGTTGTAACACAGATTTTATGAGGGAAGGGAAGCCACCTGACTAATAAGAAACTTTACTTCTTTAGGGACTGATAAAGGAGTAGCAGAGAGAGAATTAAGCACATGCACAGCATCCTCCAGTGCTTCTCCTTCAAGGCTGTACTCCCTGGGTTACTGGGCTGACTCCAGCATGTGTTTTATAAGATCTGATGGGACTGTAGCCTTGGATGGCAACACCACTATGCTGGCTGCTTGGCTACTTTTTGCTGATAAAACGTAAACCTTTCCTCTAATTGAGTGTGTGCCACTTGCCCCTGAATTCAGCAATGGGTAAATGAGTTTACTTCATGGTATATAGCACATGCTCAAGGTCTCAATATTTAGGTTGTCTTCGTGCAACCCTCTCACAGTTCCACGCAGTTGCAGAGCATACTGCTTGTATTCTCTAACACAGTGATTTATAAAGGCACACAATTTCCATAGAGGTACTGATGCCTTTATATTGACAGAATTAGATCATCTAAAGCAAGGGCCCCCAAAGGGATGGGTTGCAGGAGAGGGCAAATTATTGATGTAGAAAGTAATGAATGATGTTTTGTTTTCTAAACAGAGACACAGATTTCTATAATGCAACTCGAATAATCAAGTTGCTTCTAATGAACACTTAGATTCTGAGTGATTTGAGGATACTGTTATACTTTTCTTTCCTCCAGGTCTCCTGAAGGAACTTCAGTCTGGATATTTTTATAGTAAACACAAGTCTTTTTTAGACCAAAACAAAGAATAAATTATAATACAAGTGCTATAATGCAAGAAATAAGCAATCTTAAAGTACATTTTCAAAAAAAAATCTCTGTTATTCCTTTACTCTGTCCAGTGTGGGCAGGTTGCTATTAGCAATAAAGGATATACAGCAATTATGAACTGATTACCTTTTGACATTGTGATAAAGAAAAGATGTGGCCTGGAAAATTTCCCCTTAGGACATGGGTAGTTTGCTGTGCCTGGAAAATACTCTGTGTAAGCATTATGTGTGAGAAATTTATTTCCAGCACTCCATGCTAACATGTTAACCTTCTACTGAAAAGTAGTTTCCTGAAGAGCACCTCAGAAGAAAAATCTCATAGAAGAGGATTTCCTGCACTGATCTGCAAAACCACAGATGCTGGTATTCCAGTATCTCCTCACTCGGGAGAAACGCCAGATTTACTCCCTAACTGCATGGGTCAGCAATGCACCTGCAGAACATGTAAACATGTCACGGATGCAGTTCTGCCTCTTGGGTGCACTGCTCCAAGAATTTCCCTCTACCCGTAGTTCCCTTGGGGTTTTAAGTCACAAAGAAAAATAATGCAGTGGTCAAAACCTTAGTCTTGAACACCAGGTTTTAGTTCCTTGGTGGTGCTGAAAGCATAAACAGACTGGTGTTACAGCATTTGCAGTGTGGCTGTAGATCTCAGCTCTTTTTTTCAGAAATGAGTAGTAGCGTATTATAGCAATTCTGAGCAAAGTACATTAGCCTAGAGTGAGAACCAGTGTGAAGTTAGCTTGGTATTTGAATGCTGTGTGTAGAAATATCCACAGAATATAAATGTTACTTCTGGGAAGATTTCTCACTCTGTTAGTATAGGGTACATCATACTTATACTTTGCAGACATCTGTATCTGAGCTCTGTTTTATGGTCGATGGAAATAAGTAATCATTTCTAGTGTAAGAGTCCTTTCATCTTACAGAAGATGCAGAAAAGGGAAGATGAATTGTACCCATTACTCTCCATTTCCTATACAGAGAGTTCTCTTGACCAATTCAGATGAGAGCACTTCATTACAGGGGTCTAAATTAGGTGTTATAAATCCCCCAGTGAGTTCTTCTCCTATCTGCAAATTAGCATTAAGATTCTCCTCCCAGATACTGACAAGATAGGTATCTAATTTATTTATTTATTTATGTTTAACACTTGAGTATTACCCATATAGGTATGTGCATCCTGTGCATCCTTTTTCTCTCCAAGAGAGAGAAAAGAGTGGATAGAACCAGCTGCTGATCAATTGGTGATGCAAAATCAATGTATGACATGTAATAACGGTGTCTACTACAGGGTCTAAGGTCAGAGTCTAAATGACTGCATTCACATTGAGTCAGGTTTTTTTCAGTCAGACCTACCTGGTGAGGATGAGAGCAGAGATTTGCTCAGGACCCAGCACAGCAGTGTTTCTATCCTGAGGGCCTTGTCACTCATCTTCATAATTTTACACCAAGCCTTTTAGTTATAACATCTAATAATTTTTACTTGGATTTTAAATATGTCTGCAAACACCATCTTTCCCCTTTGAAAAAGAAGAAGTAGAAATTTTGACTTAAATCTAAGCTAAATGCCCAAAGTTTGTAAAAATGAACACACACACACCCCCCAAAGCCCTGAGATGTAATATAATAGAATGAGGTTTGGGGGATTTTCTCAGTTTTCTTTGGACACATAGTTTTAGCATGCACTCAGAATCTTAGGATGCCACCACAGGGTAAAGAACAGAAGTCACAGAGCTGTAAAATGCCCTGAACTACCAGTCTCTTGCATGATGACAAATTTTAAATTGAAACAAGACAACAAAAAAACTTTCTACCTAGAGTTGTAGTCGTTAACTCAGAACTAACATTCACTTCTTTTGCTGAAGGTAGAAAATACTGCTCTTCCATCTAAACCATGGGGATTTACAGGAGACTGTACTGAACCAGGTATCTCTCTTTTTTAAATGAAGTTGATGCTGAGTGGGAGGCTGTAAAATTGGCAGAAGAATAAAGCTGCTTGTCTAACAGCAACATTTGAGGAGAGACACTTTTTTGGTACACTTTGGGTTCTGAACTCATTAGCATGAACCTTGGTAAACCCTTCTGACCTGTTTTTTACTTCACACAGGACTGGCACAACTGCATCTCTCATTATATCATATCAAATGAGTCCCACTGACATGAACTAGGTACCAGCTTGTTAAGGAAAAGACAATAAAAGCAAAAATCTTCCTGCAGATCTGCATGACAGGTCTTGATTACTGATACTCGCTCTCTAAAAATGTGTAGTCTTGTCTTTGACACGCAGTCAGAAACATACAGTATCAGACGCAAAAGATTTTCTGTGGAAAAAATGAGTTTGCCAAATTGCATAAACAAGCCTTCTTTTAAGAAGACTTTATTTTTAGATATTTTATTAATGCTGTTCATAAATGATATTTTAATAACAAAAGTAATCAATGTTTAATTATAAGGAACAACAAATCATATTCCTTCCCCTCCAAGCAGTGTACAGGAGAGGAAGAAAACAGATATTTGGACGAATAAATGCAACTCAGCTGGGCACTTGGAGACCCAGAAGGATCCTACAGATTATGTGAACTGTGGATTAGCCCTGATCTCACCACGTCAGCACACAGAAAGAAAAGATGGAATTTCGCTGATGGACTGACAATCAATTCCATGCCCTACGAAACATATCCATGCAAAAGATCAAAATCTTCAATTTAAAAAAAGACCTTCTGTTTGCTTCCTTCTCTGTAAGGAGAGATAGGACAGCTTGAGATTTGCCATCTTCTTGCATGGTAAAGACGGCAGGTAGGTGGGAAGGATTAACGCAGGCACTGCTGCTGCTGAGAGTGACCCTTCGAAAAATCTTTGGGGTTATTCCTGTGCTAGAGCTCTGGTCATTCATAGAGCCAGGAAGCAATGGGGCTGTGGTGGTTTGACCTTGGCTAGATGCCAGGTGCCCACTCAGGTGCTCTATCACTTCCCACCCCAACCCTCAGCTGGACCAGGGGGAAGAAAATGATAAGAAACTCGTGGGTTAAGACAAAGGCAGTTTAAGGAAGAGCGAAGCAAGGCTGCATGCAGAAGCAAAAGAAAACAAGGATTTATTCCCTACTTCCCCTCAGCAGGTGACATCTGTGCAGGTAAAGATCATTTAACAGACAAGTATCTAATCCAAATCCAATACGTAAATATTTCTTCACATACACTCACTCCTAGAAACCACAATCCACAAGAGACAAACCATCAGACTCCCCTTCTTCCTTCTCCCAGCATATTTCATCTTTCTACCATCTCCCATACCCAACAAACTTGTTCCTTACAGGGTTACTTATTGGGAAACTGATGCTTTTCCCCAAAACATTTCAATACAGAACTAGGAAACAAGAATGAATGTTTAGAAGATAATTTAGTTCTTTGTAGAACTGGCCTCACTGGAGAAATTCAGAATTGCTCTAAAATGAATCTATTTTATGTCAATGCAATGGAACTAAAATTCCCAGCTACCCCTGCAGCAGACTATATTGGAGTCATCCTGGACTTCTTTACGAAAGATGTGAAAACCTAACAAAAAGAATCCTTGTTAAAAAAAAAAATAAATTAAGAAATCTTATTAAAATATATATTTATTTGTAAACAGTCCCTTATGGAAGCACATAGCAGATGATCATGAAGGGTGTATAAATATTTTTGTGTTTTCACATCAATCAGTATTGCCATTTTCTCATTCATTCCTCAAGTAATGTTTGAATCTGTTACCCAGCTTCAGTGAAAGTTTATGACTCATGGCTCAAGCTGCATGGTTCCAGGAAAGCAGGTGACTGAGGAGAGGTGAAAATTTCCCACTGATGAAAAGGCATCTTGACATCAGAGAATCCAAATGGGGGAAGGGGAGGTATCAGTAATCAAGCTTCATTAATTCCACCCCTGACTGAACAATCAGTTTATTACATCTTTTTTTTTTCCTGCTCAGTTCTTATGAACTCCACATGACTTTTCTTCTTCACAGTTTTCTAGGCCAAATAGGACTTGGATTTTTACCATTGTAAAAAGATGTATTTCTTTCCGTTTATAGAAGGAGACACATTTCAAGTGCTCCATATGCATCTAGTACAGGGGTGATACTCACACTATCAGGCTTATTGGGACACAATGGTCACTTTAAAAGCTCCCATTTCATTAAATATTTTACTGAGCAATGTAGAAAAAAGAACATCATCAACTTCACATCAGTTAAAAAATTTCATTCTTAAATTCGAATAAAGACATATGAAAAATCTTCTGCAGAGACACATCCCTGATGTCAACAGAATGGAAACAAGCAACTCAACGTGCCATTGCATCAAGGACAGATAATGTCCTGCAATTTCTTAAATGATTCCATGTGTTGGGGGACCACCACCTCCCCCACACCACTGTTGTAAGATCTTGTTTGGGTTTAGAATATAAAGCTTCAGGTTCCTGATGGTGCTTGTGTTCAAGCTGCTGTTTCTGTATGTTTGAGGTTTGTACATCACTGTTGAGGGAGACTAAAAAGCAAAATAAGTATCAGAAGGTTAAGGAATCTGAGGGAGGGCCCTGTGCTTCATAACATTCTCTGATAGTCACCTATCTCTGGCCTATAGACTCTCACCCACAAATCTGTTTTAGTGAACAGTGAAGAGTAATCTGAATTCACATCACTTTATTTGAAGATGTAGGCAGTATGGATGTGAGAACATCATGAAGTTCAACAATATTCTGTTCTTGTGAGACCCTACCTGAAGTACTATGGCTCTGGAGTCTCCGGTGTAAGAAAGATATAGACCTGATCAAATGGGTCCACAGGAGGGCCACAAAGTTCATCAGGGGGCTGGAAGACCTCTACTGTGAATATAGGCTGAGATTTGGGGTTGTTCAGCCTGGAGAAGAGAAGGCAGCCTTTCAGCACCTAAAGGATGTCTACAGGAAAGCCGGAGTGGGACTTTCTACAAGAGCATGTAGTGATATGACAAGACAGAATAACTTAAAACTGAAAGAGGGTAGATTTACATTAGATATTCAGAAGAAAGTCCTCACTGTGATTGTGGTAAGACAGTGGAACAGGTTGACCCACAGAAGTTGTGGATACCCCATCCCTGGAAGTGTTTAAGACCAGGCTGATGTTGCTTTGAGCAACCTGGTCTGAAGGAAGGTGTCCCAGCCCATGGCAAGGGGGTTGGAACACACTGATCTTTAAGGTCCCTACCCACCCAAACCATTCTATGATTCTATGATTCTCTTTCTCCTTTTATTTTGCCCCAAATAGCAGATTTTGATTTTCATTGTCACAAGAACCTAGATAGGATGGCCTGCTGGACTGAGATAAACATGAGGAGGCTTTGAGATCTCACCTTCTTTAATTCTCCAATTTCTTAATAAACTGCCTCTGAAACACCTGCTTGGTACCATCACCTTTTGGTTTGATTGATTCTTTAAGAAAAGACTATCCTAATGATATGATTTCTGAGTGTGAACGCTAATAATCTATGTGAAGAATAATCTACGTTTTGAGATGATGTAAGCAAACCCATCCAAATAAAATTTTTTACTGAATCCATTATATATTTTTAATTCTTTTTTTTTTTTGGAGAAATACAATGCTGCACAATATTTCATAGGAACTATTCATGCAGTTCAATAAAAGATAGTTAAATTAGATAAGACACAGTTTTGGCTGGTTTTATAATTGTCCTTCTGAGCTTTTAAAATTTATTTTGTATTATACTTTCTACAGTTTCTTTTTCTTCTAGTATAGCAAGAAAATTGTCTTTTAGAGTCATTAAACAATATTCTGCATTGAGAAATGTGTAGCCTAAAAACCTGCAGCCTATGCAAAGTTTCCTTCCAAAGACATAACAGAGTCCATTAAGATAACTGTTGTACACTGCAAATTATTCAGCAGCCCTCCTTTTCCACTCCAGGAGTGGATCAAAAGATTGGAGTTGGATCCCTTAGGCAGCAGATTCAGCTTGATAACCTATGAAAATATGATTCCCTTTTTCTGCCAAATTAGTGTTCTCTGTTGTCTCTTGTATCAGGGAGCCACAGGCAGCAAAACCAGCATGAGAGAGAACAGGGGGAAGAGATAGGGATGAAGCAGTATGGGGAGGAAAAACTCCTTTTCAATTATTTCAAACTGTTAGCTGTGCTTACCCCATCTGCTCTAATCCCACCTTGATGCCCAGTTTTTACCTCTCAGTTACTCGTTGTCAAGTCAAAACTCTGACTTGCAGTGGTAAACCTGAAATTTAGGGATCCCAAAGAATGTAGGTGTCCTTATGAATAAGAAACGTGGGTGGTGTGAGCAAGTTATAAAAAACGGTGGTAAATAACAACTGCACAAATAACAGCTCTGACAATAACCAGATGCTAACAGAGAGCCTGTTGTTCCCTGGGGCTACTCCAAGCAGTACAAGCAAACATATTGAGAAAAATGTTCTCCTTACAGGATAATGTCTTTAAGCAAAGCATCTTTCTCGAATCACTTTTTTTTTTTTTTTTTCTCCCCATCAAACCCCTTTCTTTCTCAAACTAAGAAGCTTCTGTTTCTGGCCAGAAGAAGGTGCCTTCCCACTTTTTCATTTTTATGATGAGAATTTTCCTGTTCACTTCTCTGCTTTAGATAATGACTCCAGTCTCTAAGGCGATCTCGAAAGTGGCTGGAATGGCTCAGAAAAAAAGGCTGATCAGTCTCCAGACCATCACAAAGCTGCAACAGCTCAGCGACCTGGAGAAATAATGATGACTCTTTCAAAGCTAGCACAGACCAGATGATGTCTATGTTTAAATGACAGATGGAGAGAGAAGTGATTTCTGCGTGGCAGGCAGCTTGAACTTCTTGGCTTCTTGGTTTCAGTGCTTTGCTGGGCACAGATAAAGCCTCCTGACTATAGAGATAAGAAGAGCCTTCATGTAAGGAATCCCTTGAAGATTCATTCCCTGCACTCTGATATAAGCTGATTCAGTTCCAATCCCTACAAACCAAACTTCTTTCAAACCCGATGAACCAAGCTCTGTGAAGTTCAAATGGCTCCTTTAAGGTACACTTTGCTTTCACAAGGAAAACCTTGGGTTCCACTCTAAAAACCTGGGTTTTCTGACATGAAAGGGTCTCTGCAAATACTCAGGATCTTTTGGTAGAGATTATTCCTAATCACTTATTTTATTTTATATTATCTTGTATTTTCCCAAACTTGGCTCACCAAATAATGGAAATAGTGAAAAACAAAATACAAACCCCTTGTCATTGCTCAATAGTACGGAAAAGAAGCCATCAGCTTCTTAACTGTTGTATTGCATTTATTTGCAAGATTTTGGTAGCAGAGGGGCTGCAGGAGTGGCTTCTGTGAGAAGACACCAGAAGCTGCCCTCATATCAGGCAGATCCAACTCTGGCCAAGTACAAGACGGACCTTCTGCTGGCCAAATATAAGCCAATCAGTGATGTTGGTAGCAACTCTGTACTAACATGTATACAAAGGGGTGAAAAATGCTGCACAGCAGCTATGTGAGAAGAGTGAGAGAAACAGCCAAGGTCAGTGAAGAAGGAGAGAAGGATTTCCTTCAGGTGCTGGAGCAAATATTCCCCTGCAGTCCATGGTGAAGACCATGGTGAAGCAGATTGTCCCCCTGCAGCCCATGGAGGACCCCATGCAGGAGACGCCCTGAAGGAAACTGCAATGCGTGGAGAGTCCACACAGGAGTAGACTTCTGGCAGAAACTGTGGCTTGTGGAAAGAAGCCCATGTAGGAGGAGGGTTTTGGGCAGAACTGGTGGCCTGTGGAGGGGAGCCCACACTAGAGTTGCCTGTTCCCAAAAGACTGTACCCTATGGAAAGGACCCATGCTGAACCATTTTTTGGAGAACTGAAGCTCATGGGAAGAATCCACACTACAGAAGTTAATGAAAGACTGTATTCTGGAAGATGGACATCAGAAGAGATAAAGCATTAGGAACCATCTGCAACTCCCATTTTCTAACCCTGCTACACCACTTGGAGCAAGTGGGGAGGAGGTAGAGGAGCTGGGAGTGGAGTCTGCAAAGAAGGTAGGGGTGGGAGAAGGTGTTTTTAATTTAGTTTTTATTTTTCACTTCTCTCCTCTGTTTAAGTGGCAATAAATTAAATTAATTTCCCCCAAGTTGAGTCTGTTTTGCTCATGATGGTAACAGGTGAGTGATCTCCCTGTCCTTTTCCTCACCCACGTAAACATAATTTCTAACATATAAATCCCCAAAGCTGTAGGTGGCTGGATGATGAGAAAGCATCCAAGGATGGATGGATGCTGGTCTCTTACAGGTTTTCCCAAGATATTAAATACTGTCAGAGCTCAGTACCAATGGGGTCTAATCAGTACTGCTGCTCTTACAGTCTGATGTTACTTTTTTTTTTTTTTTACATTGATATAGCAATAGCAATGGTGTCAAAGCTGACATACTAGAAGTATATTTGTCATCCCCTTGAAGCATCAGATATTAGAGCCAGAACTTCTCTAAATGTGTCACCATCCTGCATAGAGTTGTCCTCACAGTAAAGCTGTGGAGCATTAATGTTTCCAGCCATGTTCCACAGATGGGGGAATAGGCTGTCTGCCAAGATCCGAGGGGCAGTCTGGCCATGCAGTGGCCAATACTCTAGACTGGGACATAGGTGGTGGGATGTAGGCTGGACTTGATGATCTCAGAGGTCTTTCCCAGCCTCAATAATTCTGTGGTTACTGTATTTTGGATGGTTAAAGGTAGAGGAAATTAAATCCAGCTGTTGTCCCTAATAAGGGTTCTTTACCCCATGCACAGAGAGCAAATCCACACACAGAGTTGTCTTTTTTTTTCTGTTGTGCAGAATATGGTGCCAGGCATTTAACAACATCCAGCACTCCTCTCAAGAAACATGTTGAGCTTTTTATACAAAATATTAACAAAAAGGAAACGGCCCCAAAATAAATGATTGGTTAACTGTGCTTAGAAAACAGAAGTTCGTTGTGCACATCCCAATTCCCATCTAGCTCATTGTACTGAAAACATCCTATTATTTATATATAAAATCTTCTCCTAGTAGTATTTGTTTTGTTTTGTTTTGTTTTAAATATTATAATTAGCTAAGGTAACTAGAGGTTGTATCTTCATCCCATCAGCTACCACCAAGACTTTGGTTAACCTTACGTCTGGTTACAGTTCCTATTCGAATCTCTTTTGAATAGTGGATGACAAAATGGGTATTAACAAATTCTGTTCTTAGGAACTATCCATTCCTGTTACCATGGTTTCAAAACAGACAAACACCATTGTAGCCTAGTTTTGGTAAATTTTTAACTCCCCTTGACATCACGACCCACATTCAAAGAGAGGTTTGGATGGGGAAGATGGGAGAAGTGAGATAGGGAAGTAGGAACTGATATAGTAAAAAATCCCCAATTTCCAATTTGCACGAGGAAAAGAATTCAAAGGAGTATAAAAAATAGCCTGGGAGATGCAAGATCCGCTTTCTGTGGTTCTTCTATTCATTTCACAAAGTGTTAAAGAAACACACTTAGAAACATAAGTCCTCTAGCTTAGTTTGCTCTCTGCTAGCTCTCTGTTTACATTAAAATATGCAAATATTTGTGTAAAAATTGACAGGGCTTTTAGTAGATGTTTCTGACTATTTCAGCAGCTTAATTGTAATATGATTTTAACCTGAAATAATTAATTTCTTGTGAATAACAATTCATGACTGATGATGACTTAGCTCTATTTCATTAACGTTTGCTAAAGGACTTTCAAATCCCCAGGTGGCAAATACTGCAGAGTTATTACAAAGATTATATAACACTATTTGTCTCCTATTTTGAACTTTCATGTACATATTTACACTCACCTCATGCTGCTATTTACATTCCTTTCAAGGCAAGTCTATATTCTGATGACCTGATACTAGGATTACATTCTCTAATAAACATTTGATGAAGCTACAGGTATGCATTCCTTGCTCTCAGAGCACTTTTTCCTTCCAGTATCATACCAGTTTATACTGCACTATGTCAAAAACCCGTATGTGTCTGGCATGGGGCAGCCCTTGGCCTCTTTCTGAAGAGCCACCTGTGCAGCACCCACAGCCAACAGATATCTGGTCACAGACATCCCAGCCACTGAAAGAAAAGAAGAACAATCAAATGGAAAGTTAGTAATGTTCAAAGAAGGGTCATTCCATATTTTAATCCAGGACAGATTTTTGAAGGAGGGCAGAATAGTCTCAGGAGAAAGAAAGATGTACGAAAAGAAAGGTAAATACAAGTGCAAAGATCCTGAACCAGGTAAGTAATCAGATAATGACACTTCCATCAGACAAGACAATCACCCATTTAAACTGTCACTGCTGTTACAAGTTGGATGGAGAGGAACAAAGACAGCCATTAAAACAGCTTCCTCCCCTGGCCTCCCTTTCCCATTCCCAGCTTCATCCCTTACTCTCAACTCCTCTCCACTTGGCCCTCCTCAAAGGTTCTAGTGGGTGGGGATGGGGGTTGTGGTTGTTCATCCCAGCCCTTCTCATCTGCTCATGTCTGGAAAAACTGCTTCTTCACTGCCTGTACCTTAGAGACGCTTAGGGTTGACTTAGTTGCAACAGTGCACATATAACTGCTATAAAACATACTTTTCTGTCATGAAGCTGAAGGAGCTTTGAATGTCACAGCATTTATCTGATATGCAATACATACTATCCCTGTGTTCCTTTGTTGCACTGAGGGACTCCTTTGTCTGCTTCAGATCTTTTTCAGATGGATTCATTTGAAGCTATCGCTGCCGCAGCGATAAAAACAGCCCTCCAAGCAGAAGGCGGTCACCCCCTCCTGCAGGACATTCAGGATGTTCTCCTATGGACTTCACCTGAGGTCACACTCATGCAGGCAACTGCTTGGAAGCAGAAATTCCGCACTCCTGTGCAAGCCTCTGACATTCACCTGCCAGCTGGCTTTCAGGGCAAACAAAGTCTTTCTGCCTAGCAGGCATGTGGTGTGAAGTTGCTTGGCTGGTGGGGATACAGGGCTGCCACTCCTGTGACTCTGCCACAGCAAGCCACTATCAATAAGTCTGTCTAACACACCACTGCCTTTAGATGTTCCTCTAAGCCAGCTGACTCCAGCTGAGGCCAGCAACAATGTTGTCAGCAGGAACAAACCCTCTGCTAGAAGACAACAAAGAAAATGGTTGAATTGGAAAATACGAAAGGTTAGAATTTAACAGTTGCAACTGCTTGCCTGTCTTATTGGTAATGGTGAGAACTTTCCATCGTGGTCACCACTCACCCAGGTACCCTGATGGCTGGAGAGGCTAGTCAGGAAAGCCTGGGCATCTTAGAATCATAGACTCATCAGCGTTGGAAGGGATCTTCTCGTTCCAACCCTCCTGCCATGGGCAGGAACACCCCCCACTAGATCAGGTTGCTCAGAGCCCCATCCAGCCTGGCATTAAAGACTTCCAGGAATGGGGCTTCCACCACCTAAAATCTTATCTTTGCTAGTGCTTCTTGAAATGGGAAAAGGCCTGGATGTAAGATAAAGTACCTTTTACAGTTGTAGAATGACATTAAGTACAAACCAAAGTCAAGCCTTTAACATTTTGGGGGATATAGATTGTGAAGGATCAATTAACTGGAAATAGCTGGTGAATGAATAACATGAGAGGATCTAGGCAGACGTTTCTGCACAGTGGCAAATAGTGGAGGTTCTCATTATCACTTTCAGTTTCACTGGCTTTTATAATTGTTTGGATTCAGTGAAGTGTAACATTGGTGTCCATCCCTACTTTTCCAATTAACAAAGTTTAACAATATACATATGTGTGTATGTTTATTAAGATACTGCTTGTTAATTAAAACTTGAAAGTTGGTTTTGCTCCCTTCTTCCCACATTTTAGCAAAAATGGCAAAAAGGGAATGCATAATATTTTTTCCTTTGTTTTGTACAGAGTTTTGTAATACTCATTTTTCAAACAGATTTGATATTTCACTTTCCCTTTCATCCATTTATTTTTTCTTTAGTCTTTTTCATTTCTTTCCTTTAGAGACTAAAAACAAAAGGAAAAATATAGGAGGAAAGGTGAAAATGGGTGAAAAAAAAGGAATAGAAGAGTGAGAAGCTAACACAGAAATAAATAAAACCATTCAAAATACATTTTTGAGAAATAGGGCAGTATACAGATTTCAAACTGTGTTCTGTGCACTGTGTACAAAAACATTCCGTGCAGATACGCTAAACACACGTAACACTGAAGTGAGTGGTCACAGTTCTAGTGGCCCTATGAGCTCCTAAAATGCATTTTTTGATTGCTTCTTCAATGTCTCAGTATGTAGGAAAATTAAATTTAATTAATGAGCTTTAATTGGTGTTCATAGGCAACAAGGTGAGCTAGTGGCTATGATAATACTGCAGATGACTTTCCCACTTTATGTATATTTGGTTAAAAAATAAAATAATTGAGTGTTCAAGGCGTGGGTGAATAGTTGCTACCTCAAATGCATGACTTCACCTACACCCCATAATGTCCACTTATGAAAGCGTGTATGGAAATAACTTATGTTAAGATTTTGTGAAGGAAAAGGACTCAATATCTCATGTACAGCAAAAACTATTAAGTGCATCTACAAGGGTTGTTGCAAGCCATCCTCCAAGCAGTATATAACATAACCCTTGCCACACATCACTGAAATGCTTTTCTCTATTGCTGCATTCCAACCCCATTAAGGAACATTTTTTGGGGTGGAAGGGCATAGTTTTCAAACGTGAGCAGAGCGACAGAAGTAGCTTCAGGGATTCCACGTGCATAACTGAACTATCTTGTGCTCATAAACTAGCCCCCCTGTGCCCTATTCACCTCCATAGCCGCAAGAAACATGGGGGATAGGTCAGAAGAGAGAGAAGAGGGAGGGAAAATGCTGTTACTACTTTCATAGTTCCAAATAACTCTGTAAATGCTTCCCTGTACCTTCCTGCTACCACTATACACAGCAAATTCTCCCCCACAGGATCAGACCTGTTGTATATTGTCGCCTTCATTCAAGGAACTCAAAGTGCTTTAAAAGACATCAGTTTCAAGGCCTATTAAAATCAGCGTGCATCTTTTCCACTAATGTCAAGAGGCTTTTAATCAGACTTTAAATTACTCTCCAGCTTCAACTGCGTTCTGAGTTGTTTCTTTCCCACAAATGCATTTTCCCTGCTTCTCATTTCCTGCCTCTCCTTCCAATCTCCTTTTCTTCAGGCTCCTTCTGTCATTTCTCTCTCCTTACACTGTATTTTGCAACTCTTCCCACTGTAGTGTCGTCTGCAAGGTGAATTAATGTTCTTCATCTCCCAGATCATCAACAAAAGCCAGTAATCTCAGGTGAAAACTGTCCATGACACACCCCAGCCATGCTGTAAGGAATGAGATGTATTCCCCCAGTCCCTACAGGATTATACAGGTTCTCAAAATCCCTCACTCTTAGTTCAGCAAGGAAATCTCATCAAGCTCATTCAATTACCTTTTTCTTTGAACAGAACGATCCACACACATGCAGAGACACGCCAATAGACACCCACAGATCGACACTCCACATCTTCCAGAGCAGCAAAACAGAATGAGAAAAGGTAAAGAAATGGTGTATGGCAGAGCTACATAAAATTCAATTTTATACTCATATAAAAATACATTTAATAGCATTGGCATGTTACAGAAGCCTGACATATTTTTGATTGAATCCAGCCCTCACTTTGTATTACAGTTCCATAAGTTAAAGATGCCACACTCACAATAACTCATGGAAAATAAAATTTTCATTACACCCTAACTATTGCAGGTGGAGAATGTTCTTTCTCTGTATGGTATTTATATATTCCATACTTGGGTTTAGTCAGATAACAAATCACACTATTATTTACCACATTCCTCAGATAAACTTCCTATGGTACAGATAAATCATGCATTTTCCTTTCTTAAATATTTTTTTGAATGGGAGAAAGGTATCTGTTACTTTGCTGACCCCTATCAATGTGTGAAGGTTTAGAGCTGGGCCAGCCATCACATAAATGACAGATGCTCTCTATTAACCCCTCTCTTTTCCCAGGGTGGGGGGAAAGAAAGGAAATAAGGGAAAGAGACTTACGGAATGGAAAAAAAGACTAAAAAAGATGTAATGAAAACAAACAAACAAACAAAACAACAAAAAAACCCCAAACCAACCAACCAACAAACCCAACCCAACAAACAACAACAAGAACAACAAAAAAAAACCCCAACCAACCAACAATAACAAAAAACCTCACAAAACAAAACCAAGCCAAAATCCCAACCCAAATATATACAAAATCAGTATCAAACCCAAACCCCTGATGGCAATTATGTCACCACCACCACTGATGCTGTGGAGCAGGCACTGGTAAGTCCCAGAGTGGACTCAGCAGCAGGTGGGAAACAAATTCAGCAGCTGGGTTCTGGAACTGGATTCAGCTACACACGGATTGGGATTGAAGGCAGAACAGACAGTCTTGCTTGGATGTCAGCCGTTGAAGAAGAGAGCCTTCAAATTTATACTGATTATGATGTATATGGGATGGAATCCCTTGTTGGTCAGTTTGGGGTCACCTGTCCTGGGCACCCCTCCCCCCAGGTGCTGCCTTTTCCTTTCTGCTCCCCCCCAATGTCCACACAGGATTCAGCAATGACCTTGGTCCCATAGGAGCAAGTATAAGTAAGAACCTTTCTGCACACACTAATCCTTGGTAGTAACTATAGGCACCAAATGTTATCACTGACAGAAGCAGAGACTTGTCTGCAAAAATACAGCATTAACTTCAGACAGTGCAGTGAGCTAGAAGAGACTGAAATGACAAGTAAAATCACTAAATAGAATTAGTTCTGTTCTAATGCAAACCAGGACACAGTGCAAGTGTCCCTCATATCATCCTAACAGTAGTAGAGTAGCTGGCACCAGGGAGGTTTAGGGTAATAGAGAAGGTGTTACGGAGGCAATGTATGAACAGCCATATGGATGAACGGGAACTGAGGGAGGCTCTGCAGAGGTCAGTAGCATAAACACAGCAGTAGAGAGAGGACCCTTCAGCTTTACTGTTGGCAGCAGCAGCCAGACAAGTGTGAGCAACTGTCTTGCTCTTCTGATCACCTGTGTCTACTGCAACACATCTCCCTGCTAACTCTGCTCTTTATTCAGTCAGTCTTGTGAGAACTTTCTGCGTACCATCAAAAAGGGTAACTTTGGATTTAATCTCCACTATCCACCTCATCCATTTCTAATTTAGTTATATGGTTATTACATGGGTTGTGTAAGTAAATGGCAGCAAAGTACTCCTGCCATGTAATTATATTTTAAAATCCAAGTAAGAGCAGTTACTTTTATTAGCAATAACAATTACCATCTCTCCTAGCATAGTCTCAGATAAAGAAATGCCTCGTAATGATCTTGTAATGACAGTCTTATATCCATGTCATGTTGAAATGAATAATAGATTTAACGTCAAAGGGAAAATGATTAACTGTTTCTTTGTTGAAGGAGCTTGAATTTCTATGCATCTACATACCAACACCCAGGGATCGTGTCTCATTAGCTGGAAAATATATAAAAAAAAAATTAAAAAATAAAAGTAATGATTAGCAAATTCCAGATTTTAGTCCTTTAAACAATGGAAGTCCAGAAAATGATTTACAAATATCAGCTGAGTTAATAAGGATTCAAGGCAGGTTTACAGAGGTAGCGCAGGACTAGAGACCTTGAGTTAACTCTGAGGAAACTAGTATATCTAGACAGTTCAGTCTAGACTTGCAAAAGGATGCTGGGATCTCAAACAGAAAATAAATGTATCAACAAGGACTTCCTGGCATCCAATGAGGTTTGTCACACAATAGGGCAGAATCTGATCCTCACACAAAGGATCCAAGAGGAGACCAAGCTCTGCACGTTGAAAGATACCCTGCAGAACTAGAGGGAACTCGTTCAAGTGGAGTTTCCCAGAAGCTGTTGGGTGCCTGCCCACTTGTGAACCGAGTCATTGAAATACATCTGAGTGCCTGCATCTCTATATATCAAGTCATTAGTTTGTTTGCAAGGGAGGCACATGTGCAATTTTCTACCTCAGATTCTGAAAATTATAATTATGGGAGATCTGAGACATACTCTGTAAAAGTGTGTATGTGTGGGGCTTCTCTCAGGCACCTAAGGCTAATGAGCATGTAATAATTTGTGCCCATAATTTTAGATTTTTGCTAACTGCAAGAACAGGGTGTTGACATCAAAACTGCCTCCTGGGAATGGCTCACGACATACTTTTGATTTGTGAACTACTCTGGAATTTCTTGGAAGAGTCGTATAGGATTTGTACAAAACCAATTCCATTATATTGATGCCTGACTTCCAGTACTCAAGTGCATTCACAAGGATTGTTTAATTTCATAAGGTATCTGTATCCTGTGATATCACAGATAACACAGTTTCTGTTTACATGTTTGAGGTCTTTATTTGGACTTTTAATTAGTTCTCCCCTTTGTTTTCTTTCCATTGTATCTCTCAGGTCATAAGCATGTTTTCACAAGGAGAGAAGAAAATCCAGACATAGCAAAATCTGCTGGGAAACAAATTAGTGTTCCCTCTGATAAGAGACATTTTAATGGGGATTACAAGTTACTTGGGCATTAAAGAAAGGAACTGTGAATTTTTATTTAGATGTAAATTCACCGAAGTACATTCAGGCTGGCTTAATTTTCAAAACAGCCAAACTATACATGCAATCCCCTATGAGCAAGGGTTCTTAGATGCTCTCTACCAGCTGAAAAACATTGAACCCCACTTCAGAGACAGGAATCATTGGAAAAGACAATCAGATATTGAAGCACAAGTGTGTAGTCCTGGTTTAGATATCCTCAACTATAGAAGATATCTGCTGAGGGCATTAAAATATTACACAGGGTTTACAAGAGGCCCTCACCCTTCTGATATGCCAGACTGATACATCAGTTGTATGCCAGACTGGTTACTCCAGGAGCCTTGCATGGCATTACAGCTGCCTGAGTAGGTCCCTGAAAGAGACACACCACTAGAAGTCTTCAGGACAGTCTCCCTGAAGAGTAAAAGCAGAGGTAATAATAACGAGCTAGTCTGGTGTTTAACAACCAAATCTTGGATTTCTACCTTTGGACAAAAAAAAAAACCCTTTGAATTTAATCTTATTTCAGCTCAAGAAGAGATATTTACCTCTGGTGCCCCTGTTCTCCTTTCCCAACATGTCACGTAGTGCTCACTCTGCTGACATTGCCCTTGACACTGCTCTTACAGCAAAACTATTGTTCCATTTGTGTGGGTTTGTGCCATTTATACTCAATGTCTGTGTCAAATCATGGCTTTTTTGTCCTCTTTTGTATTGCAAGAGCTGTGAATATCACTCATGGCAGCTAGCAATATTTCTCTGTGATTTAGCGAATGATGTGAAGATGGTTTGCCCAAAAATCTATCCTGCTGTTTAGTTAAGTTACTTAACCAAGCCCTAGTGAAAAAATAAGAAGTGCTGATGATACTTTACTTTTGCTATTTCATCTACCAAATGTACCTGTGTTATATATGTCTGATGTGAAAATTTTTGATGTAAGTTTGGGTTCATAGAATCATGAATATTTTGGGTTGGAAAGGACATTTAAATGTCATCTATTCCAACCTCCCTGCAGTGTACAAGGATGCCTGAAAGTAGATCATGTTGCTCACAGCCCCAACCAACCTCACCTCGAATGTTTCCAGGGACGGGGCATTTACCACCTCTCTGGGTAACCTGTTCCACTGTTTCAACACCCTCACTTTCTTAAATCCAGTCTAAATCTACCCTCTGTTAATTTAAAACATACTCCTTTAAAACAAGGGGTAACCCTTGTCCTGTCACAACAGGCCTTACTAAAAAGACTGTTCCCATCTTTCTTATAGGCCTTTAAGTACTGAAAGGACCCAAGAAGGTCTCCCTCGAGTTTTTTTCTTTGGGCTGAACAATCCAACTCTCTCAGCCTGTTTTTGTAGGAGAGGTGCTCCAGCCCTCTGATCATTTTTGTGGCCCTCCTCTGGACCTGCTCAGACAGGTTTCTGGTGCTGAGGACTTCAGAGCTGGACAAATAGTGCAGGTGAGATCTGACCAGAATGGAGTAGAAGGGTAGAATCACCTTCCTCAACCTTCTGGCCACAATTCTTTTGATGCAGTCCAGGATATGGTTGGCTTTCTGGACTGCAAGTGCACATTGCCAGCTCAGTCCTGCTTTTCATCTACCACTGATCTCTTATCCCACTCTTTGGCACATATCATGTAAATGTGAAGTCCTGCAGCTCTGAAATGCCAACAACTTTTGCCTTCCATGATGAATCCCACTGAATAGCATTAAAATTACATACAAAATGATACCTGCTTTTCTTTGGGACACATCTGTATATACATCAATGCAGAGAAATCTCAGAAAGTTTGGCTGTTTCCTAGAACTGATAGACTAATACTGTGTAACTCACTGAAAAAATACAGTATAACCTTTCTTAAACAGCACACATAAAGCTGGAAATTGGAGCATTTAAAGAAACTGAAATTGTCACTATTTTTGTTTTAACAAATTCTTCTTATTTAAATTCTCAGCTGCATCTTTAAACCTTCAGGGCACTATTTCGTTTAGAGGAATATTTCACTATTGCCAAGACTCCCTGTGTACACATAACTTCATCATTATTATAATTCTCATAATGGTAACATTTGAATAAGCTATATGGTATAATAGCTTTTATTAGAACTGCATACACTCTAAGTGCATTCACTTTAACTCTGTCATGGGACAGGGACTGTGCAACTGCATATAGCACAATATTGTAACATCTTCCCATAAATCACTTGGCTATTGTATTTTAGCCGCAGTGTTAGACTTGCAGAAAAGACTGTAATATGTCCATCTAGGACACAGTGTAGAGCTGTTTCTATCAGTTTTACTAATACTTGAAAAATAAAATTTTGTGTGGCCTTAACATTTTTTGAGGTTAATATTTTTGATTTAATTTTTTGCTACATCTGAAGGAAATAGAAACTTATAGAAAAACAGAACCACAGAAATGTCTGGGTTGGAAGGGACCTCTAGAGGTCATCCAGTCCAACCCGCCTGCTGAGAGCAGGGACATCCTCAGCTAGAGCAGGGTGCTCAAAGCTCTGTCAGCCCCACCTTGAATGTCTCCAGGGATGGGCCCTCAACCTCCTCCCTGAGCAACCTGTTCCAGTGCTCCACCACTCTTGTGGTAAAGAACTTCCTCCTTATTTCTAATTTACTCTGGGATGCATCTTGTCAGGTCACATACACTTATGTATGTTCAGGTTCCCCAGGAGGTCATGAACCTGATTGTCACATAGAGTGGGAGTGCTGAAATCCTATCCAGGAAAAGCTCCCACTGCAGTCTGAGGGATTTTTGACTCCCTCGTGATTGTTTTTCTGAGGCAGTCAGCTCCCAGTGTCAGTGGAAGTCTGCCTGCCTATGCGCTGAGGCAGAAAGCAGGAAAACCTTCAAGGTCTGGCCTTGGGTTATCAGCAGTGAAGTCTCTGCAGTACCTTTGTGCCTCTGAACTCTAATTGTCCTGAAGCTAAGCAAAGTTCACAGATCCAGCACTTGGAGCTGAGCCAAGTCTGGTAGTCTTAACCTTAGCAAAGTTCTCACTGAGGCGTGTGAGTTTCAGCTGATTAAAAATTTCAGGGTCTGGCCTGCTCTCTTTTAACTTTGTATGTGTTCACTCAGCTACACTCAGGAAGTGAAGGGCTGTAAGATCTCAGTGCCTTCACCGAGCTTCAGCTGAAATAAATGTGAACAGATCCTGTGGCTTAAAATATAGGACATAATTTGAGTGATGCTTTTGAAATTTTTTTTTTTAATTTAAGATAGCCTAGCACAGCAAAGATATGGAAACCTTCCAATGAGAGCTGTTTTTAAATCAGTTGTTTCCTGCATACTGTTTGGGTTTAGATCTGAATGCTCATTTTTGAAAATCTAATGAGGTTAATCATGTCCAGATCCTAGGATCACATCCTCCTAGAAAGGACAAATCACCTGCCAATGAGGTCTTTTTCCTAGGGACAAGTGTTAAGATAGACTTTACCAGATGCTGCCTCTGGCAAGCTTGTTAAATTCAAAATGTGGAAAATAGTTTTACCATACCTCAGGGAGGGATAGGAACACCAATACAAAAATTCAGAATAACTGCAAACTTTTCAAGTTTTGAAGAAATGGAAGCTGTACTCACATTCCTCTGAGAGGAACTATGTTTGTCTTGCGTTTCCTTTGATGTCTTCTAAAAAAAAAAAAAAGAAGGTATAACTTAAAATTCTTTGCAATATTGTAACTTCCATACATCGTTTGAAATTGTCTATTTACAACCCTATGTTATCCCCATTCACTTTTCATCATTTGCTCATCTAATAATGTATATTTAACAGCTTCCTACAGTTCTTCAAAAGGTGCTACCCTCTGAGAGCCCTGTTTTATACCATCAAGGTTCAGTGGTAAATGTACTTTCTGGTTAACTAGACATAGATTGAATTCTTCCATCTCTTTCTTGATTTCCATCCGCCAGTGACATATCTGTCATTTTTATCTGTGAGTGCTGTCACCTGGGATTTTTTGTAGATCAGATGATATTTTATGCTTTTGTTGACTCTCTTTTATTCTTTGACCTCTTAAAATATTTTATTGTTGTATGGCATGAATTCTTCTGACAGTTTCAAATGAATGGGTTTGCCAACTTCAGCATATTATAATTTCTAGCTTGAATGCTGCTAGTTTTTCTATCTTTTATTTTCTATTACATTCCCTGAATCCCTTGAGATCCTTTTTAAGTCCTTTCTATGATTTATCCTTGCTATGTTGCTCTTCCTTTCATTACTTGGTCAAACACCTTTTCAAAATGCTGCCTATCTTCATTCAGAACTGGAATGTAGGTGGCTTAGTGCTCTTCAGGCACTAAGATCATTCACAGAGTAGCAAGAAACTCCATTTTCTCTCATTGCTGTGGCTGTACAATGGAAAGGAGAATTATTTTTCATCGTATGATAGAAGGCTCAATCATAATGATCAGTGTTATTTGTAAGTTCACCCTGTGGCAAACAGCAGAGGACACGTCTACCATAGTTTCAGTGGATTTAAATACCAGTTTGAAGGTGACAGAACTGTACAAATGGTATTGCTAACTGTCTTCCCTACCTCATAATGTATAATTCACTTAAATTTCTGCAGTGCTTAAAACATCAGTCAAAATTGCATGATTTTTATGAAAGCTCATTCATTCCCATTAATCAGCACAAGATCATGCACATCAGGTCAAAATTATTCCGGCCTGTAAGGTGGGTGAAAGCAGTTGTGCTGCTGAAATGAATGATATTATTAAAATCGAAAAAGTCCAGTCTGGAATGAATTTGGTTCCATATTTAAAGGGATGAGGCTCAAAACCTGAAGTCCAGAGCTTCACCTTCTTTTGATGCCAATGGTTATATAAAAAGTAAATCTAACACCTCAGCCCTCTTCATACCTCATCCAACCCCCCCTGAAAACTTTACAGTTGTTATAACGTTGGTACTTACAAATAAAAAACCCACCAGGTTTTCTTCTATGTTACTTTGAGTGTTCTATCTCACATGTTGTTTTTACTCATTCTTTGGAGAGATCTGCTAAATCTGGACTGTAAAATTAATGAGGAACAGGTTACATATTGCTTATTTACAAGTGTGAAATGTTATTCTCGAGAAATAAATATTCTTGAAGTAAAATAACAAACAGTAACCCAACAAATTTGCATGAAAAATAAGAAAACAACCTCAAAACAGCTATGCCTTTGGTCCAGTTTTTCACATTAATACTCACTCATATTGAGAGATACTTATTCATATTATATATATTAGATACCATGAAATTTTATATGCAATTCAATGAGTTGTGTACATGGCACACCTGCAGATATTTTCTGACAAGATACTGTTTTCAAAAGCTTGAGACTTCCCTTACTAATCATTATCCACAATCTAATTTATGATTCAGCATGAAATGATCCATCTGTTTCTGAGAACAAAACAAAATTAAAAAAAACCAACAAAACAAAGCCATTATTTTGTTCAGGGTAAAATTCTTACAGCAGCATTATTAAAGAAGTACTTTTTTTGCAGAGTGCATTCTGGAGACAGTGAAAGACTATTTGCATGCTTGCAAAAATTAACCCAAAGTTGGGCACGTTAAATTTCTTTGTCTATGTTTAAATTTGATGTTTGCATTAACTGCATTAAAGTATCAGTGCATTAAGAGGCTGCTGCAAATCTAAACTGCAGGAGGTAAGCAAACCTGTATCTATCATTACCCTTCTCTAGGAGGATTTACAGGGGTGCTGAGAAAAGGGAAACTATATCCATACAATGTGACAAGCAAGGGTGAAGGGGAGTCAGGGAAGCCCATTCAAGCCACGAGCAGTTTCTCCAGGAGAATGCTGTGGGAAGCAGTGTAAAAAGCTTTCCTAGAGTCCAGATAAACAACATTCATAGCCTTCCTGCCACCTACTAAGCAGGTCACCTTGTCATAGAAATAGATCAGGTTCATCAAGCAGGACCTGCCTTTCATAAACCTATGGGCTGACTGGACCTGATGACCTGGATGTCCTGTATGTCCTTCATGATGGCACTCAAGATGATCTGCTCTATAAGCTTCCCTGGCACCAAGGTCAGACTGACTGACTGACTGTAGTTCCCTGGATCCTCCTTCCAGCCCTTCTTGAAGATCACGGTCACTTTCCTTAACCTGTAATGATGCCCTATTTGTTCACAGGTGGACACCAACTCATGCACACTGAAGGCCAGGTGACTTAGGCTTTCCAGGACTTTGGCCACAGGAAATCGATGTGGTTGTTGACCTCAGTGCCATTTCAGAAGCCCTGTGGTATCCAGAGGCTTGTATACCAACATGGGGTGCACTTTCTCACTGGTAAGTGCAGTAGAGGATTGTAGGGGAAGGCACAGACACAAATAAAGCAAAAGCACATCTCCAAAAAGAGGTGTCTAAATGGGGCACCTGACAATCCAGAAGATGGGGTGTGCTTGTAACCCACAATTCCTGATGTCATATGTGTGTACAGCTCTGGGTGTATTTGCACGTCTATGTTTGTGATTATAATTTCTCGGAATAAGATATTGAAGGGTAATGAGAAATGTGCAGTTTTATTAAGATCTTAAAAGTTTCCAATGTTGTGATTCATCTGTTATATTGCTGTTATTGATCTTTAATGCCTAGTTCACAGTTTGTGGGTTAATTAAATGCCATTAACAAATCAAAACTTCTATAAACCTGATTGCATTTAAATTGCATGAACCGAGCAGTTTTTCCCTGGTACACCAACTGATGGAAGGGCATGCTACTGATCAAAAGAGCAAAACGTTGCTCCAGTGTGGATATTTAGTCCATAAGATCAAACAAATGCTCAAGATTTTTGCTGTTTATCTGTATCATTTACACTTGCAAAGTAGAAAAACATGAAGGTATAAGAATCAAGTTCTCAAACTATGGGAAACACTTGAAAAGGGTTTTGTTGTTTGGTTGGTTTTGGTTTTGTTATTCTTTTTTTAACTCAGTCTCTTTTTATTATTTTCAGCATGATAACAGAGATAACTCAAGATTGTCTGGAATAGAGAGTGGTAGAGATTCTATTTGTTCCTCAAAAGTGTGCCTCCTCCCGAGAAAATCTAGTCTAAGATGTCTCATGTTCTCATAACCTTGTGCTGTGAACTGGCAGTGTAAACGTCTCAGTGACATGAGGCGCAGGTCAAAGTGCTAAAATCAGAAAACATCAATAACTTTTTTGGAAGGAAATCAGTTCCTCATCTGAAAACTCACAAATAGAGCTCTGTGCTCACGTAGTACACTGAAGAGCCATTCATGTACTCAGTTTGTCTTTTATGATAAAGCACACATTCCTACCTTTTCATTTTGAATTCCCACACCGTTCCTTGTCCTTATTGTATCTGGTGGTGATTCTCTCATCAGGGAGCAGAAGATTAGAGGATGAACATATGTCACATTTTAAGTTAATAGCTGAGGTCTCTTTAAACAAAGCTGATATGTATGACTTTCTGTCTCCCTTTGCTTTTGCTTCATACAGTGCAGAGATATCCAGGATACCCACAGAGCTTTGCTTCATGTAAGAACTCTACATTCTGTCAAAATAAATGCAGAGGAATTGTGCGAGCTTCTGAAGGATGAATTGGAGCTCTTCTGAGAGCTGTTTTGTTTCTAACCCCTTGATAATTCTCTTAGTGGTTACCAAGTCCCTAAATGAATGAAAGCTATATCGAGACATGTCACTATTAGCTGCAGAAAGCACAGGTTTAATCGAGGCATAAGTGGCACCAACCTTTATAGGATTCAGAGGTTCTCTAAAGAGCACTAACTAATCTATGAATAACTCCACAGGAATTACATTCTAGATAGCTGCCAGGGAATCAACTGAATTGGCTTTTACTACATTCAAACTGAAATTCTGACAGAGCTATGTGAACCCTAGAAGCAAAAAGGATTAAAAAAAAAA
>VWZY01003188.1:375186-442030 GCA_013399075.1 Chloroceryle aenea
GGAACCACAGGTTGGCTGCTCAATGTTCTCATTTCCAGCCTTCTGTCATGTAGCTGCTGCACTTCTACTGGGACAGGAGAAGGGAAAGGAAGGAGGGGGCAGGGAAGCTCTCTAGAACAGATGCCAAAATGACATTAGACTTTATGAGATGTCTTGACTCCCCAGTGGACTCTGATGGTAGTTTTGGAAGAGACTACATTACCATTACCCTGACCTTCTGTTGTTATGTGGACTGGAGCGACTTTGAAGTGTCTTTGAACAAGACACTATATGTTGAATGTTTCTTGATTTGAGAGATTCAAGATTTCTATGAGAAAATCCATAATCCTGTCAATTTTCAGATGCAAGAATATGATGGGATATGCAAGACATATGATGGGACTTAGATAATATCCTTGCTTCTCTCAATGGATGTACCAATGCTATGTATTTGTTATATGGAATGTGATTTTTTTTATTTTTAAAGAGATGTACAAAGAATACCTATTTCATTTCTCTTCATTATTTTTTCCAAGATGGGAATGAGAGATCAGAATAAGGGTGTAAATTTCCTTCATGTGTCAAAAGAGATTTTGTGGTTTATATTACCTAGTTTCTGCCATTGGAAAGCAATGCTGGTGGGCTGTTTTTTTTCTGTTCACATTCTACACAACATTTTGTTGACGAAAACTTCAGAGCATGTTGTACTACAGAAGACTTGGCATCAATATACTACTGAATGTCGAGACTACCTCATCGAAGGATAACTATTTCTAAAAAAGAAGGCTGTTTGAATCTATAGTCAATCAAGCAAATGAACAAGTGCATTTAACAAGCAGTAGGAGGATGTTTAATCTACAGTGAAGAAATATAATTTTCAGTCATTTAAAATCACACATCTGTTCTGTTCAGATATGAAGGACTGATTCCCTTCTTACTTAATATGGAGTCAGGAGTATAAAGGCTGAAGTCTGTTGGCATATAATAGTCTAAAATCAGGATTAAAGGAAGAATATTCAGTGTCCTATATACTATGACCACAAATCTTAAAATATGTCCTGGTCATTTCCAAAAGGACCATTTCATGGGCAATTTATAGCTACAGGTGCACTTGCAGTGGAGCAAAAGCTTAATGGAAAAAAATTCTTTGTCTACATTTCTCCAGAACACCAGACCGAGTGCATGATTGCCGGTGTCACAGATTATAATGGCAGTGGGACCAGTTCACAGTGTGACTTCTTTTTTTCATGGTAGGGAGGGGTAGTTATAATCTGAATTTCAAGACAGTACTCTTGAGACAGCAACATTTGTTGAAGTAGATGGTGAAGTAGTAATTTTCCTAAAAGAACAAAAAAGACATTTGAGTAAGAGATTGTACTGCCAGTGTCTCATCACCTCCTTTGCCTTGGTTCAGCAAAAGAAAAAAATATTTTTCTTATCATTTACCATTGCTAAAATGTATTCTGGTTTCAAAAAGACAAATGGTAGGCGATTCTGGCAGGTTGACGCTGTCTGGATGCTGGGTGCTCACTAAGGCTGCCTTATGACTTCCCTCCTCAGCTGGACAGAGAAGGAAATGAAATAATGAAGAGTGGTGGGTTGAGATAAGGACAGGGTCATCACTCACCAATTATTATCTTGGGTAAAGCAGACTCAGCTTGAGAAAATGAGTTTATTACCAATCAAATCAGAGTAGGTTAATGGGAAATAAACCCAAATCTTAGATACTTTTTCTCTCCCTGGGGTCACACACAGGTCTTGCCAGGAGCATGCCTCAGTGTTGGCTTCCCATGAGGTCACAGCCTCCTTTGGGTGGATCCATCTGCCCCATTGTGGAGTCCTCCACAGGCTGCAGGTGGTTATCTCCATGAGTTACTGGGGGACAGCCTGCCTCACCATGGTCTTCACCATGGGCTGCAAGGGAATCTTTTCTGGTGCCTGGAGCAACTCCTACCCCTCCTTAACTGATCTTGATGTCTGCGGAGTTGTTCCTCTAACATATTCTCACTCTTCTCTTTGGTACAGTTGCACAGGGTTGTTTTTCCCCCTACTTAAATCTGTTAGCCCAGAGGCACTACCACTGTCACTTGTTTGGCCTACACGAGCAGCGAGTCCATCTTGGAGCTGGTTGTCATTGGCACTATTGGACATAGGGGAACCTTTTAGCATTTTCTCACAGAAGCCACTGCTGTAGCCCCTGCAACCCCCATCAAAACTGTGCCATGCAAAACCAGTACAGTGAGATTCATCCACTTGTGAAGTGCATTATCCTTTATGAAGATAGTTAATAGTAGGTTACATAGGTAGCAGAAAAAAGAAAATCTATTTATTGCATGACAGCTTAGAGGGGGAAACATTCACAGCAATTTCTTAAGTTGTATACGTGCTGATTTGAAAAAAAATGTTGAAAATTATTTTACAATAATAATTTCTAGCAACTGGCAAGGCACAGTACTCCCTTAGCAGGACAGCTGGCTGCTGGGAGGATGTAATTCATTCAGTGCCAGTGTGTAACCAGCTTTCTTTGCACTGAAATAGGTGTTAAAACAAAACTGGATTTGCAAAATGGAGTGTAAAATATGAGGATGTCATTGTCGACATCACGGATGGAGATGTGGATGTGCTTCCCTGGTGTGTTGACTTCTTTTCCTGTCACAGAAGTCACTGCTGAGGACTTTATTTAAGCCCATTTCTTTTAGTAATCCTCTCCTCTATTCAACCCAGTCAAGCAGCCCTCATCTCTAGCAGTATCTCTCTAAAATCTTCCCACTTTCTATAATCTTACAAAACCTACACCTTCCTGTTCAAGACGGGAAACTGCAGCTGAAGCTTCTAGAAGGTATTTCCCTAGCTTTAAGAAATTACTGATGTGTCGAACTGACAGCATAAAGATTTAAATGTGGTGTGTTGTTTGGTTGGTTTGGGATTTTTTGTGTGCTTGAAATCCAGCTGATTTTCAATATAATAATTTTTCTTGAACAAAACTTTACTTCTTTAGAAAACCCTCAATTTAGAAAATGTGGCAAGGAATTCATGTTGCTCTTCTCAATCCCACATTAAGTCCTAGATTCAGTCGATTTTACTAAAATGAAGTGCTGAAGTCATGAGCATAGGCTGAACATTAATCTCTCTGTCTTTAATGAAGGAATCACATTGTCCACCCATAAGTGTTTAGTGCCATTTTAGACTCCTAAGGCAAAACCACTTTACCATCAATTAGCAATTCAGAAGCATGTAGGTCCTGTATTGTATCTATCTGGATGCTTCAGGTGCTTTTGGGGCACATCGGATAGAAGTAGAAACCTTTTTATTTAGGAAATTAAATTACTCCTTAAGCATCTGTAATGCAGATTGTCTTCATTCGAGTCAATTATGGAGGCTACCACTGTTGTTAGTGCAGATCTTGTCAACAGTCTTGAAGTTTAGATATAATTCCTTTAAACAAAAATACATCTTGGGGCAAGAATTGCATCTCAAATTCCAAGGGCTATAAGAATTAACTCTACTGACTATGAAGGAAGTCAACAGTGGTCTGTCCAGCTATAGCTCTACACAGTACACATCCATCTTTAGCCATAGAAATCTCCCTCCTTTAATTTTTGAAGTCAAATTCACTGGAGAGTCATATGCACCTGCAGACCATCATTCAGATCCCAAGTCTTATAAGGAGCAGTTGAGGGACCTGGGGTTATTTAGTCTGGAGGAGGCTGAGAGGAGACCTTACTGCTCTCTATAGCTCCCTGAAGGGAGGTTGGGGTGAGGTGGATGTTGGTCTCTTCTCCCAGGTAACTAGTGATAGGATGAGAAGAAATAGGCTTAAATTGTGCCAGGGGAGGTTTAGGTTGGATATTACTAAAATATTTTTTTGCTGAGAGAGTGGTGAGGCCTTTGAACAGGCACCTCAGGGAGGGGGTTGGAATCACCATCCTTGGAAGGGTTTAAAAAAAATGCGCAGATGTGGCACTTCATGACAGGGTTTAGTGGTCCTGATAATAGTTAGTAGATGGTTTGACTTGATGTTCTTGAAGGCCATTTCTAACCTTAATGATTCTATGAAAAGATGATCTATGATATCAACAAAATACCTGCAGAAATGCAACTAGTTTGACACAGAACCTATGAAGCATCTGACTTCTTGGTCAGTGGTATAGCAAGGCACTTTAAATAGTACCAGATACTTTCACACAGCCCAAATTGTCTGAGCTAACTATCTCAGTGTTTGGAATTAGGTGAGATGAAGTGGCCCAAGAGCTGCAGATAGAGCTTGTTCAATATAACAAAGCCCAAAGTGAACCTCACATCTTTCAGCCAATGCAGTTGTTTTCAGGTGGTATAATTCCCTTTAATAGCATCTGCATGCAGACAGATACTCTAATATGGTTGCTTTTGATAATGTGATCATAAGAACGTTAGTACCACTTTCTGTCCATAATTCCAATACCTTAACTTTCTCCTTCCTTAACTGAGCTGAGCTGACAATAAAAAAAGATTATTTTTTGTAAGCTAATCAGCAGGGAATGCTAATTTTTCTCCAGCAGAAAAACATAGTAATTTTAGTTTTTTGAGAATCCCATAATGTGTCTCAGGGTTAAAGAGTTCTTCTTACATGTATTACTTTTCTCTGATTAACTGAAATTTTCATTGGCCTCTGTTGTAGACACTCAATCAGTGAATTTTTTTTATACATCTCCCTAGAGATTTTTTTTTTCACAATCTTGTATATAATTAACCAGTCTAAGTAATTTTAGAATTAAGAAATGGTCTAGCAAATTGTCTTATTCCATAAAATAGGAAGCAATAGGAAAGTCTCAGGTCTTTAGAAGGCAGGTGATTCTAGAAGAAAAAAGTAGATTCATTATTTCCATTCATTACGTCCATCAGAAATCACTAAGAAAATCTATTTATGTGTTGCAATTCATAATGAAGCAAATTATATGCCTGTGTGTATATCTTGATTTGTACAAGAGACAAATGCAAAGGTTGCATCCATCCTTATGCTCATGAAGTACTTTAGAAGATTATGAATCTAGTTTTAGAAGTCCTTTTATCAGGGTTTTTTGTGCAACTTTTCCTGTCTAGATTTATGTAAATGTAATAGTGAGGGGGTTTTATAGAGCTCCTGAAATCTGCCATCAATTGAACAGAATTAATTGTAGATCACTAGGCACAAATCCTATCTCAGATCATAATTAACAACTTCTTTGCTGTTATTTTCCTTATGAATTTTAATTTTCTATTTTCTCCACTTACGTATATAGGAGAATACTTTTAGTATCTCTATCAATAATCAATTAAAGCTTTTAAAAGTAGACAGTATTTGCACATTTTATTCCTTAACAGGCAAAAGAAAAGGTCATAGATTAAGGAATTTTTCATTCAATGAAGAGTAAGTATTATGCGTAAATATATGGATTTAATACATATGGAGCACGTTTTAAGAATAGCTATGTTTTTGGTTTAAACAGAAAACAGAAGGGAAAAAAAAGAAACAAGGAAAACCTGAAATTTTGAGAACATTTTGTACATAAGTAAGATCAAATTATGTAATTTATTATATTATTTCCAGATAGAATAATGATTCGGACTAGACAAATATGTCCCTTTATGGAAATCACTAGTCTAAATGAGAAAATATTTCCAACTTGCCTCGGCAACTTCTTGCCACTCTGTTTACAGTTGTCCTGCTTTTTCAGCTGTCTCATGCACTGCAGCCGCAGAGAGCATCACTAGTTCTAAGCAGAGTAAATGCCCTAACTGGGCACATTTTGATCAAAAAAGACCTGGAAATGTTTGTGAGACCAGAACACTAGTAATAACTGTCTGAGACAAATACAGCCAATACAGAAGATAATTTTTAGGCTTACATTTTTTTTTTTTCCCCACAGCCAGAATAAAATGTATCCCTTTGTCCTAATGAAGACAAAATAGACCTTGTGTGAGAACTCACGTCTCATCATTACTGTGGAATCTGAGGCCTCTCAGGCTTCAGCATTAAAGTAAAACTAGTCATCTTTGTAGTTAGAAACCTGAAGGGTGAAGAGGATGATTAACATGTTCATGAAAGAAAGGTTGATGTAGACTGGGACTTGAGTCCTAACACAGAAAAAACATTTCAACATTTCTTCTTTCTGAAGACAATACTTTCAATTCCTTGAATTAATCTGCTGGAATGACAAATCTGGTGGCAAATATCCATTCTATTTATATAGTATTCTGTGTGGTTTTAGACATTTCTATTTGCAATATATTCCACAAGTACTAATTAGAGCAAGACTTGATATGAGGTCATTAAGCAGTGATAAACTGTACTGAAAAAAATTGATTTGTTAAAGGCATAATCAGAGCTGGTCAAAACCAACCCCCAGTAGTATTTCTAGCAAAGTTTTTCATCAAAATAGTCAAAGTAGATGTGCATCCTACAAAAGAGGCAAGGGTAAGGTGGACTTTCCTGAACAAAAGTACCTTTGTATCTGACCTAACTTATCCATGTACCCTCCTACCACTGCTCTGGAAGGAGATACATCTCTTACAGATGTTGTATTTTGCAGAACCCATATGGACACTTAATATATAGTATGGCAGCACATCTGGCACTAAATGCCTCTAAGTAGGCAGCTGAAATGATCTTCCTGAAGTTCCAAGAAACATTTATTTTTTTCTAGCTTATGCATTTTTCTGACATTCGTGATCACCTGTTATAACTACAACAAAAATTGGATGCAAAAAACTCTGACATTTCCATCCAGAGGCCTCATCCAAACCAATGGTTTAGTTCATTAATATCACTGGACTTTCAGAAATAGATTGATTCTGGTTGGCTTATATCATACATTGGTCAGTTACTTTTCAGAAGGAAGAAAATACATTGCAATTTAATCTACACATAGTTTGTATGGAACCAGTTGTTAATGAAAAAGTGCTTCATCTACTCTTGTTAGTGTTTAAAATAATCTCTAATTTCTGGGCTGAAAACACCAACATCAAGTGAAGAGAATAAGAAAAGGTACCTCCAATTTCATATGCTGAAATAAAAAGGTTTCTTTTTTTCTGATGTCTTGGCAGAAATACAAACCAGACTAAAATATATGTGATATGTGCTTTACTGAATACATTCAAAAGCAGTGAACTCGCTTTTGTTCAGCTGTATGCTGAAAGCATGCAGAGAAGTCTTTGATTATTAATTGTTAATTGATAATTTTTATGAGATCTCCATATAAAAGACATCATCCTAAGTGGATTTTCCTTTCCATAAGTAGCATTTCTGCTGTGCTTTTTGAGTCTAGAGAAGGCTCAGGAAGACCTCTTCAACATGTATAAATACCTAAAGAGAATACCTAAAGAAAATGGAGCTATACATTTCTCAGTGGTAACCAGCAAGAGGACAAGAGATAATGGTCACAAAATGACATGCAGGAAATTATGTTTAAACATAAGAGAAAACTTTTTTACTGTGGTCAAACACTGGAACAAGTTGTCTGGTAGGCTGTGGAGTCTCAAGCTCTGGAGATATTCAAATCCAT
This sequence comes from Chloroceryle aenea, assembly GCA_013399075.1. Lineage (NCBI taxonomy): Eukaryota > Metazoa > Chordata > Aves > Coraciiformes > Cerylidae > Chloroceryle > Chloroceryle aenea. Next base: position 382,686 of record VWZY01003188.1, read on the forward strand.
ATGGATATGACCCTCAGGAACCTCCTCTAGCTACCTCTGCTTTGATCTGGGAGTTAGACTGGCTGACAAGCAGTACCTTGCAAGACTAAAGTCTTGAAAACAAAATCTATTTGGTTAAGTCAAAACTGGCAAGAGTTGAAAGGAAGTTTCTTTTGCCTCTGCAAATTTCAGTGCTCGTAGTGAAGTCATGGTTAAGACAAATGCCTTTCAATAACATTACTTCAACATTGTTGTCTAGAAGAACTGTTGTCTGAAAAGGTATAAAAAGTAATTATCTTCTGACCACTCCTGTTTCTTTTTTGCTTTCTCTTTAACAACTCATCAAGATATTGCATATAACCCCACTCCCATAGAGAAACAAAGTCTGTCCTTGTTCATTTAATTAAATGTCATTTTAAATGAAGCAAACAGTGAGAGAGCTCAGAGAGACTGAGGAATCTTGTCTGGTAAGTAAACTTGTATTTTTAAATGATTGTTTGGGAACATATGGGCAGACTAGCTTACAAGGGCTAGAAAATATGCCTGGACATGCTGAGAAACATGGGTAAGCATATTTAATAGTGACAAGTCTTAAGTGACTTTGTCTCTTTCATTCAGAGTCCTTTGCTCCCTTTTTCCTTTTATTTCTGCTCTTCTCCAGAGGCACAACAGCAAACAGAGATATACTTAAAAGTATAGCACTGCTCCCCCTCTCCCAGGGGCCCTGTAAAGATGCCACTGAAGTTTTAATACAGCTTCCTTCTCCAGTAAAGTTTGGGAACATCTGGTGCAAGCCCATATGCCACCCTGGAACCTACTCTAAACCCACTGTCTTCAGGACTTTTTGATTTAGAAGTCCTCATCTGTTTCAGTGATGGAAATTAAAATAACTAAGGAGAGAGAACTGTGGGTGTCTGCTATAAATGACCTATCTAAGAACTGATAGCTGTACAGTGCATTTCCAAGTGTGATATGGGTTTTAAAAGGCACCATAAAAATAAAACTACATTAATAACTCCAAAGAGTGAATATATGCCCAGAAGAGCAGCAGCTGTTCCTTTTAATAGAGACATGGAGACATGGGCATGTCTGTAGAGACCACAGGGTAACAACAGTGCCATATGTGACCTGTCCAGCTTTGATGCTTACTATCTGAAATTACTATTGCAGATCAATACATTTTATAACTGCTGATTAGAAACTTTACTTAGTTTTGGCAGTTCTCAGTTCTCAACGTTAGATTAAAGTAGGAAGGCAACTAGTCCTCTTCTTCACTATTTCTTGATACGTATCTGCCACCAAACCATTTAATGCCATCCACAATGTTGAATCATAGAATGTATTGGGTTGGAAGAGACCTTCAAAGGTCATCTAGTACAACACCCCTGCAAGAAGCAGGGACAGCTCCAGCTTGGTCAGGCTGCTCAGAGCCTCATCAAGCCTGGCCTTGAATGTCTCCAGGGATGGAGCCTCCATCACCTCTCTGGGCAACCTGTTCCAATGATCTATCACCCTCACATTAAATAACTTTTTCCTAATGTCTACTGGTCACAGAATCAGTCAAAAGCCAGGATGAAGATAAAGCTGAACCACTTACATAGGAAAAAGTCTGGTTATTCAGCATGATTCATGACTATCAAAATGAACTTACTGAAGATTCATAACAAATTACCTCATCCCCCTGAGCAGAACACAGATCATTTTGAGCTGCTATTGTAAATCCTTGTGCTGCTGCTCCTACTAACAATGCCACTCATGTTTAGATAGACGCAGCAGCAGCACGGATAGGTGGGAGCAAGGAAACATTCTTTTCCTAGGTCTAGCTGCATAGAGGGTGGGACTACATGGGGTAAATAAATTGTGTGAGGCCCAAGAGGAGGTGAACTTAGAAGGGTACAGAAGTGCAGCAATTTGTTCAGCGAATTCACAAGGATTATTTCCAGTCACACCATGACATGCTTGCATAATTTGTGATTGAGCATAAGCTGACAGAGATTTTTATTATATTTTTGAAAGAGAGGAAATGTTTTCACAGTAGGACCAATGCAATAAGATTGCAAATGTAGACATGCTGTCTGTGATATAAAGTGCTCAATAAAATATGAATATGGATGACTTAAGGTACTGCTCTTGCATATGAATGAAGGGAGAGAAGAGGCAGAGAATGACACAAAGAAACATATTTGTGCCCATAGTGAAGTCAATGGAAACTACTGGTGTTTTCAACACCAGAAGAAATCACCAGACCCCTTCAAACAGCACAGTGTGTCCCATCTATCTGGATTTTCACAGACTTTGTTCTTTTCTATATTCCACATCTTGACTGAAATACATACAGAGGTAAGAATATTAACTTCATATAGAAATGAGGAGTAAATTGAGTATGTGATACAAAGCATTCCCTTCAAAGCACAACTGGTAATGGTGACGAAGCTGCTATTCCTATACTTTGCTATTTCTAATATCATCTTGCACTATTCCTACTGCAAAAAGTAGTTAGTACAAGTGTACTAGATAGGTTGACCTATATGATAATACACATTTGTGACTGAAAATGTGTTAGATGTCACAGATAGTCCAAAATATACCAATGGGTTCAAAGTTCCAGTGTCATCAAAGCAGTCAGGTTTTGAAGCAGGACTTTGAAGAAGATTGTGGCATATATATTTTTCCTAGAAGACCTTATGCAAAGAAAGGGGATAAGCAGAAAGACAACAGAATTTTTATTGGATGTTTTAAAGTGTTTAATATGCAGAGGAAAACACATTTAAAGTGCCTCTCTAGATTAAGACATTGCTAACAGTAGAATTCCTTCCATGTCCCTAAAGACGCTGTTCTGTGCACTGGTAAATCTTGTTAAATTTTCATGATATTCAGCCAAATCACACCTCACCTAATTTCCCCTTAATTTTTCAACAGAAGTTTGATATCACATGAAAAACCTTGAAGCCTAAGATGTTTGTAATTGTAATAATTGCTGCTATTCTCCACACTCAGCTAGACCACCACTCTCTCTGTGCACTAATGGCCTTTTAAAAGGTAAATGGCAACTTGGGAAGGGAAATTTAAGGTATGTGAACTTGACAGAGTGGGTGGATTTTAGCTGGGGGTGCTGACCCTTTTCATTAACAGGGCAATACTATACATTAAGTAGCTACAGGCTACTAATGTAGAAAAGAATTGTTCATAAATGGTAAAATTAGGCTTGAAAAAAGGAATCTGTTATTTTAAAATCTCAGGTTTTTGATTCCTTTCTTTTCCACTTACGTTGTTTTAATCATGTTTCCTTTAGCCAAGCAACATGGTAGCCGTGAAACAAAAATAATGCTCAGTGATACAAAAGGAGCATGCAGTCTTCCAAATAAAACTCAATCTCTCTGTCAGGTCTCTAAGTGGTTTTGTCCTACGCTGCTAACTCTGGTGTTGCCGTTCCCTCCCACTTCTTTCCTGCCACTTACTGCTCTCTTTAGACTTTTCAGCTTCCTTTTCTTTTTCCTTATGTATTTTCTGATGCCCTTTCTGCTTCAAATTCTGGTTTTGCTTAGCTCTAGGTGTTCTCTCTTGACTGTACTAATCCAGTCTTCCTCCTTGTCTCTTCTGTGCTGTGTATATTTGCTGTGAAATGCAGGCAAGACTGCTTCCGTGGAACTTAGGCTGGCTCTAATAGGATGGTCTGTGTATACAATACTACACAATATTAAATTTTAATAATATATGATATTAAAGCCAGCCTCACAGTAGGGCCACAGACAAAGTAAATAACTGTCTGTGGTCTGTGATAAGCCACTAACTATATTTTGAAAAGAGATTTAGGAGACTGTTAGGTGGCAAGGACTGAAACCATGCAAAGAACCATTTAACCATATAGATGACCAAGATCCAGTGCTTATTTTTCCCAGTTCTTTTGCCCAGTTTAATTTACTAGCATAGGTGTAGCCTAAGCTCCTCATCAAAATTTTCAGAAGGTGCTGCTGGATATTTATTTTTGTTAAATTTACTGAACCAGTCAGCTGAAAATCATGTAGGCTATTATAGTGATAATAAATAACACAAAGCAAAATGAAAGTTTTATTTGGTTTTCCAAGGTCTCGTAGATTGTGTTAACAGAATATTTATATTTTCTTCAGGGCAATGATGGTTTAAAGGTGATAACCTTTCAATGAACAACAGGAAATGAAGCATATGGGCCTTAAACTTCTAATTTGGTGAGTAAAAATGTACCACAAAAGGTGTCAAAATCAAGTAACTTATTTACCTTAGAAAATCAGTAGATAACACATATTGCTGTTGAACGAGTGCATCTTGAAGGTCTGAAGATATTTGTCCTGCAGAGACATAAAGACATATGGGAATTTACTACATATATCCCTTCACATTTACCAGGATGGGAGGACAACTGGGCCCTCTGTCAAGATGTTTTCTGTGCTGAGAGAGTATATATTGAAAAATAGTATTTCTTTTTGTTTATGTGTTTGGTTTTTTTGTGTGTTTTGTTTTGTTTGTTTGTTTGCTTGTTTTTAGCTCTTTAGGCAACAATACATGCCTCTCTAAAGATGGTAGGATTAAATCTGGTCATTTTTGTCTGTCCCCATTTACACTAATCTTCCTTTTCCTTACTTTTACAAAATATTTAGTAAACTTTAAGTACTGTGTGTAGTATAAAAATATTTAGATATTGATTACAGGTTCCTCCACCTTCTTTTAAATCCTTCAAACACTTATGGATCAGTTAGAAGGAAACTGAGAAAGATATATTTCTTCCTAATTATTGCTGGTTATCACAATTACCTGTTAGATGTTGAAATGTATCATCAGAAAAGAAATGATACACATCAGGTATGATAATAGCAAAAGAGAAGATGAGCAGAGCAGTTTAGAGTGGACCTGTGCAGGACTGAGCCTGCTCCTTTCAAATCATAGAAGCTCTGCCATTGATTTCAAGCTTCCAGCTGTCTTGTGAAAAGCTGTTCATTTTAAGCAATATGTCATCATTAACAATATGTCTGCTTTCTTTTTTAAGCAATATGCAATCATTAATTCTGAGCTGCTGTATTCCTCAAGACACTCAGCTCAAATCCAAGCTTAATGAGGTTGAGACACATAAAGTTAGATAACTGTGTATAAGGAACATGAAAACGGAGAAGAAGAAAAAAGAAGAAAACAAGGGGTGTAACAAACAGTGCATTTTTTCTTAACATGTTTAAGGAATAAATTAAGTCTAAAGAAATTCCAGTCCCTCTCCATTTGCCTTTATCTTTAGTGCACCCAAGATTAAACTTCAATGTTTTCTCCTTATCTTGATGAATTTTGTTTTGTTTTATGAAGCAGCTGATGAAATATTCCATCATTTGATGGAATCTGATGGAATCTGATGTTCCTCCCTGAAACAATTGATTGGTAGGGGATGGGTTGACCTGGTAGGTTAAACGGTTAAATGGTTAACATGCACCTTCTACAAATGCCAATAAAGAAAAAACAATGGTATTTTAAACAATTTTAATCATTTTATATTTTCGGCAGTGGGAAATTCTTATTTAGACAGAAGCATCTGCCAGATTCCTGAATAATTCTTCAAGCTCCTTTAGGCAGATTATTCTTGCACCTTTTTTTGTATCATCTGGTGTGTTTCGCACATTAATGGTAAACTAAGAGCAATAAAAATATTTATTCCTGACATGAAAAACTACCAGCAGGGAGTTTAACTTTTTTCAGAAAGAGGGAAAAGATAAAACGATGAAATAAAATGAAAAAAAAACTCAGCTGAGTTTGAACCACTACAACACCCTTCTCTGAGCTCACTTCATCTGACTCATTGTTTTTAGCCCCTCAGCACTGCCTCCAATAAAAGAATCTTAAACTTGCTGTTCTTTGCTCTAGGCTAAGTTGATGAGGAAAGGAGATACCCCTCTGTCATCTTTAAAGCAAGGGTAGCAAGCATCCCCCACTGTCTCTACATCACAGTAAACATGTATTCATAGGGCAACTCATGCTGTCCTTCCATTTCTTGTCAACCTGAGGCAAGGAGAAATGGCAGCTTTACAGGGATGGTTTTCTCACCCATTTTTCCTAAATTCAACATATTTATTTATTGCGGGACAATAAATTTTGGTGATGATAAGGCAGGATTCAATCATGTAAAATCATTGAGTATTAAAATTAAACTTGATTCTTAACAAATTCCTTGCTGGAAGTACAGCGATAAATATATTTCGTTTAATTTGAGGTGCTTAAATAAGAATCCTATTCATCAGAATATGCTGCTGGTAAGTACACATGTGACAGTTGTGCAGTATTTTAATAGAGTTGATGTTGCCATTCACATAGAGATATCTCTTGGTGCCCAGAAAACAGCTGTGTTCCTATTTCACTCTTGTCCACCACAGATACTCCTTAAAATGGTTGCAGGCTGCTAGTAGTACATAAAAATTTTACCTTTCTTGGGAATGTAGAAATAGGCAGTTCATTCATTGCTGTGTAGGCCCCTATCAGCCTAAAGTACCCACCTGAGCAATGTCACATCTTGGCGGGTCTTGAAACAGGCTGGACAAGTGTCCCATCTTCTCCACTGACGATACAGAGAACCTTTGGTGTGAGGATGAACGTAGCCCTTCTTTTTTAAGTTTGGAGGAATTCCTGTATGCTTATTTTGCTGTTATTTCCTGATACACTTCTCACCCCTTCCTCCTGTGGAAACATTTCAGTATCAATTATTTTATTCTTGACACAGAATTTATTCTGTCCTTTTGTCATTAGAGTGTATGGTAATAATGATAATGGTAAGGTTTATGTAGCAAGTTTATTAGCAGAGGGGAACACAGTGGTTGCTTCTGTGAGAAGCTTCTAGAAACTTCCCCTATATCCAATAGAAGCATCACCATCTGGTTGCAAGGTGGACCAACTGCTGGACACAGCCAAGCCAATCTGCAATAGTGATAGCACCTTTAGGGTAAAATAGTTAAGAAGGGGGAAAACCCTCTGCACGGCAGCAACCAGGGAGTGAGAATATGTGAAAAACAGCTCTACAGACATCAAGATCAGTGAAGAAGGAAGAGGAGGAGGTGCTCCAGGTGCCAGAATAGAGATCCCCCTACAGCCCATGGTAAAGGTTATGGTGAGGTAGGCTATCCCTCTGTAGCCCATGGAGATTAATAATGGAGCAGATATCCACCTGCAGCCTATGGAGGTTAATGGTGGAGCAGATATTCACCTGCAGCCCAGGGCTGACTCCAGAATCCCCCCTGCCACGGAAGGGACTCATGCTGGAGCAGTTCATGAAAAACTGTAGCCTGTGGGAAGGACTCACACTGGGTTGCTGGTGGAGGACTATCTCCCATGGATGCAACCCCATGCTGGAGCAGGGAAGATTGTGAGGAGGAAGAATTGGCAGAGACAACATGTGATGACATGACCACATTCCCCATCCTGCTGTGCTTCTTGGAGAGAGGAGTTAGAGAAATTGTGAATGAAGTAGAGCCAAGGGAAAGGTGGGAGGAAGGTGTTATTTGCCGTTATCCTACTCTGAGTGGTACAAAATTAAACCAGTTTTCACAAATTGAGTCTATTTTACCTGAGATGATAACTGGTGAGTGATCTCCCTGTCTTTATCTCAACCCAGGGCCCTTTTATTGTATTTTCTCTCCCCTGCCACACTGAGGAGCAAGTGTGATATTGAGGGGCCTGGTGGGCACCTGGCATCCAGCCAAGGTCAACCAACCACAATGAAATTTGGGAAGATATTAATGTGGAAATTGTAACTATGGCAAGATCCATCCACAACATAAACACAGTCGTAAGTACAATCCCTATAATCACTGCATCATCTTTTGACTTGACTTTTCTGCACCCCACTGAGCACAGGGTGAATGCATTGCTTTTCTTCAGATAAATCCATTATATTCTACAGCGTGTCATTCATGCTTAGGGCATGAAGTCCTCTGTGCTTTAAGATTATTGCCCGAATGCAATTTTTATGTCTCAAATTTCATTTGGTATTGGGCTTTTATCACTTCACAAGTATAATTTTCAACTAAAAGAATAATTTTTCTTCTCAAACCAACCTATTACCATACTTCAAGAGAAGTAATAGTAGAGTTTCCATGTTCTTGGATGCTCAGTGGAATTTGATAAGCTTCTTGGAGATTTGCAGTGGTTTTTCCAGTTAGATACATGGGATATACAATTGCCATATTTGCTGTAAAGCTGGATGTCTTATCACTCTTAATAACAAATATATTTTCCTTCAGTTCCATGAGCTAGGAAAAACTTGTTCTTCATTTTGCCTAATAAAGTAAATTGAGAAAATTGCTTCTTGTAAAGGGGATGTCCAGAATGCAGTGAAGTAACAAGAGATGCTTCTTTCTGTTTCATGTGGAAACACAAAGAATGATGAAACAGTTTCTTTTTGCTCACATTTCAGCTAGTAGCTCCTAAGACAAGTCATACGTGAACTTATTGATATGAGCATATGACTTAATTTCCTCACTGGCTCTCCTATCTTTAGGCTTTAAGAAGAACAGAAGAGGTAGGATGGAGGATCAGAAGTTTTAGGCTTTTTTAATTACAGAAAAATAGTAAAAATTATTAGTTAGTTAAAAATTTTCAGAAGTAGTATTTGACTTCACTTTAGAGTTGCTTTTAATAATCTAAAACTGAATCTCCATTACAGCTATTCAGTGTCTGCTCATCTTCAATGGAAGATAGAATATACAATCCTGACTATAGAATAATCATATAATGGAAAATATTTTTTTAAAAATTAGTCATCCTTGCAGTAGCATTTTGATGAAGTTTTGGGTTGTCCAAGCTGAGAAAGCTTTACATTGTATGTCATATAAGAACTTAATGATACTTCCCTCTAAGGTTAAGAATTTGACTTGCAAAAAGGATGCATGGGGATACAAAAAAGGCATACAAAGCAGATGCCACGGTTTTCTTACATGTCACCTACAACACCTGGAGACAGTGACCTTGTTTAGTTTTGATTTTGCCTACATAAAAAATGCAAATCAGGCTCAGCAGAAATTGTACAAGTAGCAAAGAGCAAAGATTATATAACACAGAGGAGAGGAAGCTCACAGAGTCCTCATTATAAATTAAAGTGTCTATTAAAAAAAAAAAAGTTGTCGAGAGGGAGAATGGTCTATTCTTTTTTTCTGAGTCCTAAGATATGCATCCAAAAGTCTGAAAAGATAGGCCATACATCATTATGGAGATCAATATTAGTCTGAAAGGCTGAAATAAGGTTTTTTTCAGCAGCTTGTAAACTAAAGTAGAAAGGTAATGAGCTAGGCCCCAAAATAAATGTAAAATATTAGCCTAAACTTACTGTATGCAAATGAATTTATTATTATTATTGCAATATATGTGCCTGTTGCTATTATTTTTAGTGCTCTTCATCTCAAGATAAAGGTCAAAGGAGCATGTTGGGACCTCGTTTCTCTGATCTAAAAAAATGTAATAAAAGAAGAACAGATACATTTCATTCTACTTTATGTATGCTTAGGTGGATTTAAGACATTTATAATCATTATCAAAAACTCGCTTCCCTTTTTGGCTTTGTCATTCCCTTCTTTAGTTTTTGTTATAGTGATGATAGGCACTGCATTTTCATACTCTCTAAACCTCAAGGGGTATTATTTGTCTGCAGTTGAGAAATTCTGGGGGTAATTATACTGATAAATGCTTTGAAAGGAATACCAAGAAATTCTTGGGGTCTGTTTGGTTGTTTTTTGAGGTTTTCGGGTTATTTGTCTGAAAATTTTAGGCCTATCATAGCAATAGCTTCTTTCAGGATGAAGCAAGACTTATTTTATTAATGACAACATTTTTTCCATCTACCATTTTTTCCAAGGTTTTTCTTCCCTGTTCTACCAATTACCTGTTTGTTTCTCTGCTCTGGAGGAGAACTGGGAAGTTCTCACAGGGGGACCCTGTGTATTATCTTCCTGATGTCTATCAAGTAACGGATCAGCAAATAAGCCTGTGAAGAAGTGGGGGATTTTGGCCTTGCATCTAATAGATATAAAGACTGAGCTAAAATGTAGGTAGAAGCTTAACCTAAAGAATCTGGCACCTGGGATATTTGTCCTTAATGCTTTGCATTTTGAAGCCAAAATATCTAACAGTGAAGCAACCGTCAGCACAATTTTTTTTACTTGATCTAAAGTTTTTAGATCTGTACATGTCTCTTGTGTTTATCTCCAGGATTCATGTTTTAAAATGTTTTATTTCTTATTTCCACAACAGCTTTTCAGAGTCCCATTAAAGAGAATGGCTTTTCCTCAAAGCAAATTACAAAGGGCTGAGAATAAACATACAGAAATGAAAATAAGGGCATTAAGTGAGAGAAGGAACCAAGGTTTATTTAACATGCAAGAGGGAAAACTAGCTTTTGTTATGAGGTACTTTTTCAGCATATGGTTATGAAGTAAGAATGTCAGTGGTAAAAAGAGTGATCACAAGTGATCTGAATTTTGTTGGTTTTCCCCCACAGAAATGTAGTTACAGTATTTTTCTTTATATTCTTGGTCTGTTCAAACTAGGATAAGTCATCCATAAGGTCTCATGTATAATTCATGAGGACTTAGTGCACTGTGTATTTGCCCTGCTTCAGTAAAATCAAATTATTACTATTTGACTTTTGATATAGAGTGTTTATTAATTCGGGTCATAATTGTGTGTAGTAGTCACAATAGTCTATATCCATATTAGAGCTGGACAAAACCAATTAGATCAGGATATCTTTTTATAGATGATTTTTTTTCCTAAAAAAAGTCCTAAATTTAGAAAAAGCACATATATCCTGTTTTAAAGATAGAATAAAAGAAAATGGATTAAAATTAAAGGAAGAGTTGCCAGATATTAATGGGAATTTCTAGAAATATTTTTATGATCTTACTTGCATTCTAGGTAAATAAATAGTAGTTGTACTGCAAACATCACAGTTATACAGGTATGACTGCACTTGGAAATCTGGGATAAAACTCATTCACTGAGTCTGTAAAAGCTGTAGGGAAGGATCTTCAATATTGATAGAAAGCAGAAGCAGTAAGATTATAATTTTCCCTTCTAATATTAATTGTGAAGTAGTTCTTATCTTAACTGAAGTTGAGATATCTGCAATTACCTCTCCCATAATAGTAGCAGAATAGCATAACAGGAATTTATGTAAGAAGAAACTCAAATGATGAAGTGTGACGTTCAGACTGATCAAGTACATGCCAGGAAGTTTCTAGTTTCTGTCATACAAGCGTCAAAACAGAAAGCATCCTTTTATCAGATTTCAGAGGCCAGAAGAGTTTTCTGATAGTAGCCAGCTGAGTTTCTAAGCATTCAGAGCATCCTCCTCCTTTGTGAGAGCATGCAAATCAGACCTTTTACAAATAGTATCTTAATCAACGCATCCAAGCCTATCCTAAGGGATTCTACCCTGTGTTCAAACTAATGATTGCTTACTTAACGTTAATCAGCTGCTGACTAAAATATATTAGCAATTCTTGAAAAGAGACCCAGAAAGCTCTGCATGATCAGCAGCTTGACCACTGACTGGGCTATTAACTGTCTGTGGATAAAGAATTCTGAGTACAGAAGGTGTGGAAGAATGGCAGACTAAGCAGGAAAACTTGCAGGAAAAAGAGGCTCATTTAATCTCTTCCCCAACAGAGCAGCTTGTAGCTTGCTGCTGATGGCATTTCCTCTTGCAGATGATAGCTTCAGATCTGAGTTTTCCATGCCACCTGAAGAGTCAGTGAGAGGAAGATTTTGTATGCCCTGGACAACTAGTTTTCAGAAAGCAGCTACTGAATGAGAGGGAATGTTATTCCTGTCTGACAGACGTAGGTGATGCTCCATTTATCACAGAGCCAAAATCCCTTGGTGTTGACAAAACATTTTGATTCCATGAAACAACTTAAATGAAATAGGCAGAGGGATGATTTTTTTTTGGGTACGGTGCTGCAGATTAATAACATGGCAGACCACACAATGAGCTAGACTAAAACCTTTGTAGATGAGTATCTTAACTTCTGACAGTGGAATGTAGTATAAGGCTAGAAACTGAACACAGGAAATGAGCAAGGGGAAAAAAAGAATGATGCTCATAACCACATGCCTGGCATTTTTAAATGAGGGTGCTCTGGATCTGGAGCAGATATTCATTGTTTTCTGCTGAATACCCCTTCATGGACTTCTCCTTCATGAAACTGCATAATGACTTCTTGAATTTAATTATAGTTTTGGCCTCTGCAGAGTCTTACAATGAGTTCCAGAGTTTAATTATTTTCTTTTTGAAAAAGATTTCCTGTCATGTTCACAGTTCAGCTTGGTACTCTCATAGTCACATTATACCATGTTTTTCATAACATTCACGGTTTTCATTTGCCTCTTCCAAAGTGAAATCTAAACAGCTCCTTGATTGGTAGCTATTCTGTACAACTGAGGGCATTTTTAATATCTTTTTTCACCTTGTAACTTTGCTTTTGACATTATCCCTTTGGAGGTATGGGGGTATCAGCATTAAATGATATGAATGCACTCAATAATTAAATATATATATATATATATTTCTCCTGTAATCTCTTCCAAAGAATTCCTACGTCCTATTTGCCATTTTTAATTAACAATGGCAAAACAGGGAAGCTTAAAGGCCCTAAACTGTATTCCATTTCTTGTATTTTTTAATTTAGCAATTAATTCCCACAAGAATGATCTAAGTGCTGGAATCTTTCACTTTCCTAGATATTTTCCATCAGATGAAAAAGTAAAGACATGTATTGTTAAACAAAAATGCCCACGTCTTCTGTTCTATAAATTCAAATCCACACTTTAAGGATCATTTAAGTCCAAAAAGCCTATACTGAGTACAGAAAAACTTTTATATGACTAATAAAGGGTGTCCGAACTTACTCAAAATAGAATTTCACTCCTGTTAAAAGTCAATGAAGCCAAAGAAGTATCTCAGAAAATTGACTGACTAAAACACTAAGTGAAAATCCACATTTTAAAGCTTCACTGAGAACATTTCACCACAAAAGACAAAGCGTACCAAGTAATAAGCTAAGGAGAATTACAGTGCTATAGCATTTGTCAGTGCAGATCACTCCCCAGGAACCAAAAGTATTAACCAAGGCATCCTATGTCAGTGTTGAGCTAATGAAAGGTTGACAATGAGAAGATTATAAAACTGAGGAAGGGTGTTGCTCTCTGCCCTCTTCCTCAGTATTCTGCAACTCCTTAATTTTCTAGACCAAGGCAGTTCAAGAAAGAGCAGTGCCCCAGTTCAGATGGAAATGTCATGAGAACTTCAGGAACTGTTGTTCAGATTTGGTTGTAAACCTCTGCCAAGGGAGTTTGTTAACGTTTACTTGCAGTGATTACACTGAGAAGTTATTGCAATTTCAAGCAGTAACAGTTTTTCCTGGTAATCATCTAATAGCTACACTCTGGGAGAAGAGATCGAAGCTAATATTGATATACAACGAGAAATAATGGCATTTAATTTGATATTTAAGATACTTGATGCTCATTAATTTTCATGCTGTAAGAACATTCCTTGGTTTTTGTTTCTTTTTTTAAAATATATTTATATTGGGGATTTTTATAGGACTATTCTGGGATTATTCATATTTACTCATTTATAAAATTTTTAGTGCTGTTCACAGAGCACCAGATTAGAATATCCTTGAATAAAAGTAATTATCATCCGCAAATTTTTTTCAATTATCTATGACACACAATTACAAACCATGACAAAATGTGGAAATAAGGTACATGTCATACTCCAGCACATTTCACCTCTCAGGGGAAAGTCTTCTCTCCTGAGAAGCATGTAAAGAAGGCTTTAAAGTGACTCTGTCACAGCTTGTTGTTGGATTACTGTTCTTTTTATTTAATGTTGGGGTTTTTGTTTGTTTGTTTGTTTGCTTTTTCCCCAATTTCTCTTCAGTTAAAACTTGTTTAATTTAAAATCTCATTTCTTTTAGCTATTTTTCATTATGTTCCCTTACCCATGGCAGAAAACCATTATCATTAGTACATTGATATCCACAGCTTAACCAGTATTAAGAAACGCAGTTACAGTGATAGTTTTGCTTCTGTTTCCCAAGAAATGAACAATGTAGGGACCACATGAGGGAATTGGGGAGTTAAAATGTGTTTCACTTCTGTGATATGACTTATGAGGAGAACATGGATGGCAGACTGGAATTCTAGGCATGAGTTTGTGATTGAAAAGANGTTTTCTGCTGAATACCCCTTCATGGACTTCTCCTTCATGAAACTGCATAATGACTTCTTGAATTTAATTATAGTTTTGGCCTCTGCAGAGTCTTACAATGAGTTCCAGAGTTTAATTATTTTCTTTTTGAAAAAGATTTCCTGTCATGTTCACAGTTCAGCTTGGTACTCTCATAGTCACATTATACCATGTTTTTCATAACATTCACGGTTTTCATTTGCCTCTTCCAAAGTGAAATCTAAACAGCTCCTTGATTGGTAGCTATTCTGTACAACTGAGGGCATTTTTTAATATCTTTTTTCACCTTGTAACTTTGCTTTTGACATTATCCCTTTGGAGGTATGGGGGTATCAGCATTAAATGATATGAATGCACTCAATAATTAAATATATATATATATATATTTCTCCTGTAATCTCTTCCAAAGAATTCCTACGTCCTATTTGCCATTTTTAATTAACAATGGCAAAACAGGGAAGCTTAAAGGCCCTAAACTGTATTCCATTTCTTGTATTTTTTAATTTAGCAATTAATTCCCACAAGAATGATCTAAGTGCTGGAATCTTTCACTTTCCTAGATATTTTCCATCAGATGAAAAAGTAAAGTCATGTATTGTTAAACAAAAATGCCCACGTCTTCTGTTCTATAAATTCAAATCCACACTTTAAGGATCATTTAAGTCCAAAAAGCCTATACTGAGTACAGAAAAACTTTTATATGACTAATAAAGGGTGTCCGAACTTACTCAAAATAGAATTTCACTCCTGTTAAAAGTCAATGAAGCCAAAGAAGTATCTCAGAAAATTGACTGACTAAAACACTAAGTGAAAATCCACATTTTAAAGCTTCACTGAGAACATTTCACCACAAAAGACAAAGCGTACCAAGTAATAAGCTAAGGAGAATTACAGTGCTATAGCATTTGTCAGTGCAGATCACTCCCCAGGAACCAAAAGTATTAACCAAGGCATCCTATGTCAGTGTTGAGCTAATGAAAGGTTGACAATGAGAAGATTATGAAACTGAGGAAGGGTGTTGCTCTCTGCCCTCTTCCTCAGTATTCTGCAACTCCTTAATTTTCTAGACCAAGGCAGTTCAAGAAAGAGCAGTGCCCCAGTTCAGATGGAAATGTCATGAGAACTTCAGGAACTGTTGTTCAGATTTGGTTGTAAACCTCTGCCAAGGGAGTTTGTTAACGTTTACTTGCAGTGATTACACTGAGAAGTTATTGCAATTTCAAGCAGTAACAGTTTTTCCTGGTAATCATCTAATAGCTACACTCTGGGAGAAGAGATCGAAGCTAATATTGATATACAACGAGAAATAATGGCATTTAATTTGATATTTAAGATACTTGATGCTCATTAATTTTCATGCTGTAAGAACATTCCTTGGTTTTTGTTTCTTTTTTTAAAATATATTTATATTGGGGATTTTTATAGGACTATTCTGGGATTATTCATATTTACTCATTTATAAAATTTTTAGTGCTGTTCACAGAGCACCAGATTAGAATATCCTTGAATAAAAGTAATTATCATCCGCAAATTTTTTTCAATTATCTATGACACACAATTACAAACCATGACAAAATGTGGAAATAAGGTACATGTCATACTCCAGCACATTTCACCTCTCAGGGGAAAGTCTTCTCTCCTGAGAAGCATGTAAAGAAGGCTTTAAAGTGACTGTCACAGCTTGTTGTTGGATTACTGTTCTTTTTATTTAATGTTGGGGTTTTTGTTTGTTTGTTTGTTTGCTTTTTCCCCAATTTCTCTTCAGTTAAAACTTGTTTAATTTAAAATCTCATTTCTTTTAGCTATTTTTCATTATGTTCCCTTACCCATGGCAGAAAACCATTATCATTAGTACATTGATATCCACAGCTTAACCAGTATTAAGAAACGCAGTTACAGTGATAGTTTTGCTTCTGTTTCCCAAGAAATGAACAATGTAGGGACAACATGGGGGAATTGGGGAGTTAAAATGTGTTTCACTTCTGTGATATGACTTATGAGGAGAACATGGATGGCAGACTGGAATTCTAGGCATGAGTTTGTGATTGAAAAGAACATGTTCCTCTTGTGCTGAGTCAGCAAATCTTAAAGGCAAACCCTTTTGTCTTACATACACGTTTGCTGCCCTTGGAAGGATACAGAATATCTCTGGTGAGTCGGAGTTACCTGAAAAATCACATTTCACAAGCAAATGACAGAGATTAATCTCAGAACTGACTTTTATCAAAGCATAAGTCAATCATAGGTTTCAAAGACTAATATATTTTCTCCCATTCTAATTAAGGAGCTTTTCTGCTCTTTCTAAAGACATTCACTCTGATAAAGCTTTTACTGATATAATTTGCTAACTCTCTCCAACAATAACACAAAAGCTAGATCCCTGTAAACTACCTACGAGTTAGACAGAAGGTCATTAGGATCACAGAAAAGAAATAACTTGCCTCATATACATATGACTGGCTCCCTACCAAACCCATATTCCTACTCTAGGTGAAATAGGGCACTCAAAGCAATGAAGTTATTCAGAAGATCTTTCTTATCTTGCTCCTTTTTTTTTTTTTCAATTTTATTTTATTATTCCCTTGCATTCAATTCTTTTGACAAATCCTCATTGTGTATCCCATTCACACATGGAGAACACCTTGAGTATGCCCTTAACACTCAGGGTTCAGTCTGTAGATTGTCAGCAAATTTGCAAACTTGTCAGTCCTTCGATTTTTAAGGACTGCGGAGCTCTGCCTCATTCTGATAGTGATCCTTTGGAGTCGTCAAAGTCTGCAGTTGAATTATTGGACTCATAACAAAACAAATATCAGTCAGGGAAATTATGTGAGATGGTTTTCCAGAACAAAAGGAGTAAGATTAATATTTCCTCCATTTAGACATCTAACTGCCTGTAGATGTCTGTCTCTGCAGTAGTCATGTGGATCCTTTATTAAAGTGAGTAGAAAAATAGGGTTTTGCAGGATGAGATTCCCATCTGCTAAGGCAGTTGTTTCTAACATGGGTTGTGTAAACAGCTATCTGGAAATGCCTATTTCTTTCCATTAACTATTAAAGCCCAACAAACAAACAAAAAGTTTTGCCAGCTTGGTCATACATAGAGGTCAGTTAGTGACAGAGGTATGTTCTGTGGCCATTTTTGAGACGACAGGCTTTGTCGTAACACCTGTAATGTGTTCATGCCAACATGCACTGCTGAAAGGTGCAGCATTGTACTGAGTCTTTCAACAGCAGAATTCTTTCTCTTTACAAATGCTACTCATGGATTGCATTTCTGTGAAGCTGAAAGAATGTTAAGACATTTCAAAACATGAAAATAAAAAATAGCAGATATTTTAATAAATGGAAGCACTTCTAAATTTAGGTATTGTATTATATTTGCCTGTTGGTGGTGATTAGCTTTCTGTGATTATCAAGGCAAGTGATTTATTATGAACAAGTCCAAAGATTTCAAAAGCGTAACGCGTTTTAGCACAGATTATTGCAGTGTGCTAAAATGTGCATCCAATACACATTATCTATTATGCACTGATTTGTTATTATTCTCTTTCATAAATTTCAGTTGTGTAGACAAAGAGCAGAAAAAAATTAATGTAACTGACAACTAAAACCACAACACAAACAGTAAATACTTTGATGTTCAAATTAGGATGAAATCGATCTGGCTAAATTATTCCTGTATTCTAAACATTTGCAGAAAGAAAATAAGACAGGGTCACTTACAATTTTCTAAAGAGACAGGGAATTAATTATACATACCACTAATAATGAGTAGTTCAATTAATTTTAGTTCTTCTAAATATTTCACAAATGGAGATTGCAAAAGGTTAAACTGAACTGTGGAACATTATTATACCCATGCATTATTGGTTAAGTAGTAACTGTCAACAAGACAAAAATCTTTGGTACAAGGCTCAGCACAAAAACATCCTTATTTTGTGCCATATGCAAAATAGACACAATCTTTGCAATCATAAATAACTATTTCCATGTTGTGCTTTCAGATAATGTAATTAAGATCAGTTATATTCTTACTACATTGATCAGTACTCTTAGGCAAAGAAAAAAGTGTTTGAGAGTTTAAACATAGTAGTGTTTTGCTTGTATCAATATTTAACTTCTTATCAGTGAAAATAACATTCTGCCAAAGAGACAGTATTCCAAATATGTATTATAAACCTATAGTATAAGACTTAATGAGACAAATGTACATTATCTTATTTGACTTCATCTGAATCTAAAGAATTTTTTTCTGGTCAAGGCCACAGATAATGTTAGTGAAGGGGAAACAATTTCTGGAGCCTTTGAAAAATTTGTGCATTTTGTTCAAAATCAATTCATTCAGGCACTGACATCCATACAAAGAAAGAAAATATGCCTGGAACCAGCCATTCATTATAGCACGAAGGTTACTTTCTTAAAGAATGACAGGAATACAGATTTACATTCACACACCACCAAGATCAATAAAACAAGAGAAAAAGAGTTGGATTATGATGATTATGTCTGTATATGGGTAAGATAAAGTACCCTGGTATTCTGGATCCCTAAGAAGAGGTCTTATTGAGTTTGAACCTTTCTCTCCTCTCCTCTCCAAAACATTTCAATAAACATAGAGCATATCTGAAAAAAAATGATACTGTGTTGAGTTATTTCATGAAAAACATTATTTTCAAAAGATTGAAAATTTTCATCGTCTATTTTTTTTCTATCATGCAGTGATTCCTCAGCCAGGTGTACATGTAGGCTCTTTACTCCTTAAACAGGCACAATCTGGAACCCTGAAATTCTCTCAAGAATTTACAAAATAGTGTGTCAAATAAAATCAACATCATTCACCCACTTGGTGGAGCCTGTATCTGCTTTCAAACCACACTGTGAGGAATTAGGACTTACCTCTGCAGTTCTTAACATCTTATATGTACAGTTTTTATCCCACACAATTCTCTCTAATTTCTCACTTCCTCTTGTTCTTTTTTTTTTTTTTTTTTTTTTAACTCTCATGTTGTGCCTTGTAAGCTTTTGTAGCAGAAACATCTTTGAAACTGCACTCTCAGCAGATGTCCCAGGACAAAGATGGCACAGTGAAATGATGAAGCGAGCCCTTCAGAAGGATGAATGTTGCTAAACAATTTGTTCACATACATCTTTGTCTAGCTGCTTAACTTGTGTTTAGGGTGGGAGATTGACCCAATTTTCTCTTCATTTGTATGCTTCTAGTGCACTGATTCATGCATCATAGAATTTAAATTATCTTCCCTCATACTGGGAGCTGAAATGTAGTCTTATCTGAAAATCTATCTCTTCTTAACACACTCATTCATCAGGTATACCAGTGTATTTCAGAAGAGGAAGCTTAACAACTGAAATGGATATAATGGGCTCTTGTCCTGCTATTTTAGAGGAGCTAACTGAAGCATTGTTCTGTCACCAAAAGCTGTGGTGAAAAATCTGAAGTTGCACTTTACCCCCATGTTCCAAAACCTAGTGAAAGCTGTGAGTCTCCCTTAGGCAGATACCAATCTTTCATGAGATGCTGAGAGTCTCACAGAGCTCTGAAAGACATCTGGGAGAGTGCTAAAAGAAAGGGAGCTCAGGTCTATTACTGAGGAGCTTCCTGACCAAAGTAGAACAGTGTGCAAAAAGAAAGACGAGATGGCATCTGTATTTAATTTTATCAAGATACAAACGCGTATTCAATGCGTTCTTGAGGCACAGACTTCAGGAAGTTGGAGGATGGTTTCACAGGAATGCAGTGACAATATATTTTCTTTTCTCCACATGGCATCCCATTTTTGGTTAGTCTGGGACACATGAAGAACTCTAGACAGATAGACCTTTCTTTCTGGGCAAGTATGACTACTCTTTTGTTGCCTAGACAAGGAAATTGAATTTATATTCTGTTTGATAAACTTTACCTTTCATCATGTTGCTAAGGATGAATGTATAACAAACTCAAGAACCTTAAAGGTTAGAAATGCTATTTAAACTAAGGTCTTGAGGGGTCAGCTTAGGGAAAATTATGTCCCTGCAAGCTTCAGACTTCAAGTTTCCCATATTTCCAGCTGCTCTAATTTGTCACAAATCATGTTACAGCTTTTAATATTGCAAAGCCCAGAAGGATATCTACTTAATGAGGTATTTTCTAGTCTGAACTAAGCTTTCTCAAAGGAACCATTATCAGGCAAGGCAGGGTGAAAGCAACCTCCTTTCTTTTAGAGAAGAGGTGTGGCTACTTGTTTGTTTTCTTGTTTATTTTTGGCATATTATTTTATTTCTTCATTTTTGGACAGAAAGTGGAGTTACCCCTGGAGGAATCAAAGTCCCATGCTTAAAGTGGCCCAAAGCAACAGAGCAACTGCTAAGACATGATAAAGGTAGAGCCATTACACACTGCACTGTATTCAAGAGTCAGTATTTATCATGAATCTATGAGTGAGGAACATTAATAGTCCTTGTCCTGCTTTCACGGTGAATCATGACTGTTGGAGACAGAGGCATAGAGAGGTTGTTTTATCTCTGTAAAAGCAATCTGTATTTCACTATTAAAAATATGAATTATTTATTCAACTTCATTTGTAGACTTTTATAGAATAAACTAAAAAATGACATCATGGAAAGGAAATACTCAAGAATGGAAACTCAGGGTATCCCTGCACAGTTGTTGTTAGTTTGTCATTGAAAGACTCCGTTATATTTGGCAGCAATCATCTATGGCAATCGGGCCTGTAAATATAAATTATGGTTTTCATGAGAGTTCCATAGGCAACCTGAGCGCCTGACAAAGAAAGGAGGTTATTCTGCCTCTCTACTCTGCTCTGGTGAGACTGTACCAGCTCTGGAGTCCTTGGCACAGGAAAGCCATAGATCATTCAGAACAGGTCCAGAGGAGGGACACACAAATGATCAGAGGGCTGGAACACCTTTCCTATAAAGAAAGGCTGAGAGAGTAGGGGATGTTCAGCCTGGAGAAGAGAAGCTCTGGGGAAACGTTATTGCAGCCTTTCAACACTTAAAAGTGGGCTTATAAGGAAGATGGGGCCATATATTTTAGTACAGACTGTTGTTACAGGACAAGGGGTAATGGTTTTAAACTAAAAGAGGGTAGGGTAAATATAGAATAAATAGAGGAAGAAATTTTTTACAATGTAGGTCATGAAACATGGGCACAAGTTTCCCAAAGATGTGGTAGATGCCCCATCCCTGGAAACCTTCAAGGTCGGGTTGAATGGGGCTCTGAGTAACCAGATCTAGTTGAAGATACCCTTCTGCATGGCAGAGGAGTTGGATTAGATGACCTTTCAAGGTCCCTTCCAACCCAAAAGTATTCTATGATTCTATGACCCAGTCAAGACTTTCCTCATTTGTTTCTTGTGGTTTCTTTTCTTGTTATATTATCTTTGCCTTGAGGATGCCCTGTAAATTAATGCACCATCCTTGGTCACAGAAAGAAGCATTTCTGTAAGGAAAATAAGGAGTTTCATCCAGTTCAATGGGATAAAGCAGTCAGAGAATAAATGGCTAGTTCCCTGCTTGTTCTTCAGTTTACAAGCAGAGACACACAGCACTAAAAATAATAAAGATCAATTTATCCCAAACTGTTGTGAGAAGGCTTACTTTAGATTTGTTTCAAGATTAATCTGGGAGCTGAAGGTAGTTCTTACCTGAAATGAAGCAGTTCATCTGCCCTCAAACACCATTACAAGAAAAGGGATGAAAAACAATTTCTTGCACCTTCAGCTGAGTGCCTAAGAGACACTGGGTGAGAAGGCAACAAAAAAATAAGTAGCAAGACCCTATTAAGCCAGATATGATATGAATAAATACTGGTATATATATATACTGGCATATGAAAAAACATAAAGGTTTTTTCACCTGCACTGAATCAGTTCAGCACATAGTTTCCAAATGCCATGATGCTCCTTTGCATGAGTTTCACTCTGTACTATCCATATACATTTTGTTCTAATCTGTTTCATCAGTAATACAAGACTGGAATCTAGAGTTAAAAAAAAAAACAAAACAAACCGTACAGGACAGACAAAAAAGATTTTTGGTGTTATTGTTTGCATTTGTTTTTAAAGTAAATTTGAAATATGTAATGCGCAGACAATGAGACAAGAGGAAAATACTTGTTAAAGATTTGTCCTTGTCAATGTTAACTTCATTTTTCACCTGAGTTAGTTGCAGTAAAACATGATGTGTCAACTACATAAAAGGAAAGAACAGGGAGCTGCCAAAATACCATTCTGCTGGACAAAGGAATATTATTCTTAAAACTGAGTAAAGTAACTAGTTATTGATGACAACTGTGAGACAAGAATTTACCCTCCTTTTCTCCAGCTAAGCAGAGGAACAAGGAAAAACTCACTACCCTAATCAGTTCTCATTCAAAGCATCTGATTTGGTTTGGTTCAGAGCACAGAGCTTCTGCTAGAAATCACACAGGGAGAAGATATAATTTTCAAAGAACAGATTTCTGCTTGCACACCCTGCAGCAGATTATCTTCCTGCAGCTAAAAGGGCACTGGGCTTCTTCTGATACCTCTCCCAGCCCCAGGGCTGGCTGTGCTGTTCCCGTACTATCAGCTTTGTCCTCTAAGGAAAGTTTTTGCCCAGTCCTTGAGAATGGTAAATGATGGAAGAACAAGAACTTTATTCTCTACATAAGCACCTAGCACAACTCTGTCTCCTGTATTCAATCTGTACCTGCTAGCATATGAAATGTGAGCAATGTATTTTTGCCATCTTTATTTTTTCAAGATGATGTTATTGCTGAAGGCAATCAGCTTTAAGTAAAACTCCTTTAATGAGAGAAAAGAGTATATCAGAAGAAAAGGTGGAAAAAATACATGTTGCAAGAAAAGGATGTCTCAGTGTTAGATGTCAGGAAAACATAAAATCTAACTGCACACAGCTCTATAGAAAGCATTTACTTAGGCAGTCATTAGGGTTTACTCCAAAGGATCTTTAATTCATCTCTCAGAAAGCAGCAGGGCTAAGCTCAGAAAGAAATAACATAAAAGAAACATGATGTAATGCAAGGATAAATTATCATTTTTTAAAATGGTGTAGGATCTTCCCTACCTGCTGGGCTTAATTTAAATGTATAGCCATACATTATGGAAGGGGAAAAGTAGAAAGAAGACAGACAGAAAAGGGGAGGAGGGAGGGAATCAATAACTGAAAAAGCAGGAAAAAATGTTATGGAAGGTCATGTTTTCTTGACTCTCCTGGAACTAGTCTTTTAAAGTGACCTCTTAAACGTGCTAATTGGACCAGATGGAGAGACAAACCTGGAAAAGTCTCTCAATGTTACAATGTCCATGTGCTGGTTGCATTAGATTCAGGAATTCTCTTCCAATTGAGGATTATTCTTTCTTCTGTGACCAGTCACTGGGTGGCAAGGTGGAATATTTTAGGACATAGCAAAAGGCACTAGATATCTGTATTTAAGCAAACAAGTTGCAAGATAGGTACCTCAAAGTATATTGTATAAAAATGTTTTCCATCAAGACAGAACTCACTTTTGACCTGTGTTCAGAGAGAATCAGCTGCAAACAGAACCTAATGCAATTCAGGAATTAATGCCCTGTTGTAATATATATATAAAGAGCCAAGATAGAGAGATTTGTCTAATGCCTTCACTTTAGAAAATTTTCAGATATGTATCATCAGGAGCTGCATCTTTGCCAAGTGATTACAACTCTGAGACTTACTCTTGGACAGGCTTTACAAGCAGGTAGTGTCAATAGAAGCCAGTGAGGGAAAAAACATGATGGGATGTGATTCAGTGAACCAGAGCTAGACTTAAGATGAGAAATCTGGAGCTGGGTTTTCACTGAAAAATTCTGATTTTTCCAAGCTGAAATTCTATGAAGAACAGACAGCTCTGGAAAGTGCTGGTAATTTTCTCAGCCTCATGATAGAAATGATCAAAGCCAAGAAGTCCCATGATTAGCTAACTGTCCAAGCGCCAGTGTATTCAGCCATGCGAGACCTTATTTCAAGTTTCTCCTTAACATGATTCAGATCAAAGTCTTCTCCAATCTAGCTGAATGCCCTAAATTCTGTATTATAAAATGATTCTCTCTTTACCTAAATGAATTTTTAATTATTCTATAAGGAGAGGAAATGAGAGAATTTCAATTGAAAATATAAAATGTCAAAGTGCTTAAAGCCTTCACCACAAACATTCCTAAATATAAGGCCTATTTTTTCAACTGAGACTTCATCCTGGGGTTTCCAGCCTGCTTCAGCATTCTGACTATCCCAGTTCTTGTCCAAAGAAGAGGTATTTTCACAGAATAAGGGCTAATATGTTTCATCCTGATGTAGAATGGACTTTTTTTTTTCTTTGGTGGATGGGAGGTGAGTTTTCAGTGATGCTATAGACTTTCTCTTTTTTTTAATAATAATCCTGAAAACATTAAATCTACGCTCATTTTTGTAAACCAATTATTTGTAACCTCAGGCAACTTTCTAAATTATTGTTTTTCTTGGGGCTCCCTAAGTTTCTTTCAATTTAACTGTTAAATTGCACATCCTGAATGATTCTCAGCTGCCTGTATGCAGTTTGGAAAATGTTTTCTGAAAAAAGGATTGGAACATGTCTGTCAAAAAAAGAAATGGTTAATTAATTTCTTTTTTTTCTGCTTCTTCCTTTTTTTTCCCTTTAATCAGAGTTGGTAATCAGGACATGCAAGCTGTAGCCCATGTACTTATCAATGGGCAGTTCTAACTATACATTAACTTACACATTCAAGCTACATACATGGCAGCTCTCAGCTGCTTATTGATTTCACTCCATTAAAATAGATGGTTTTGTTTAGCATTGAAAAAGTGAACAATTTTCCTGACACCAACCACTTGTTTAATAGTCTTGGAATAATCTATATTTCATTAAAATGATGACTTATTACACCCAAGCACTCTCCTGTCTTCTTAACTATTGATTTAAGTCAGTTTAACACTTGTACAGCATATAATAAATTGGTTTGGACTGGCAGCACTTTGTTATGAAGTCATTCTTAACTATAAACACTGAACTGGCATATATTAGAGATGTTCCTCAGAGTAGTTTCTGGGAAAGGATCTTTCCCACCAAGACAGAGTCAGTATTTGTTTCTTTTTTTTTTTTTTTTAATCTCATAAAACTTTTAGATAAGTAGAAGGTCCCACAGTCAATATACATAGCATGATTTATAGGAGAAAGAAGCTTTCCACTAAATCCTGACCATAAACCCAGTACTGTAAAGTATTTAGTACAGTAATCCATCTCATGGATATTTTAAACTGGGCATTAATGGTGCTGAAAAGTCGAGTGGCAGTGAATCACCTGTATTAGGGAGAAGTAGTTAGGAACTTTATTAGGGGAAATGATTCAAACATACCCAAGCCCTTTAGCCCTTAATTCTCCAATCAGTGACTTTTTATTTTTTCATACTTTTTACCTGATCACTTTTTTAGCTGCTACTATCACTAAAGCCTTGCTTTGCCATAGTGGAATAGATTCATCCTCCCTGTGCTTACAAGAAGGCAAGCAGCAGACAGAAGCAGGTTTCAAACATAATTTGGTTTATAAACTTCCAGCAGATACTCCCCTGCTATTGTAATTCCACTTCAATTCACCTGAGGAAATCAAAACAGACTCAGTAATAGCTGGCAAAATGATGTTCATAGAAGCCTTCTGAACACCCAAAAGAAGAATACTGGAAATATTAGTTGCTCCCAAAATTAAAACAGGTTGATAATACTTCAGATATGTTTCTTGCCCCCCTCAAAGTCTGGTTTCTGAAGTCAATAGCAGGATTTATTCACTAAAGAGCAGTTTCAAGTCTGTTGCTATTTCATAGGGTGGAGAGTATAACAAAGGGAAAAAATAGGAAAAAATATTCTTTGCAATGGAGGCAACATTTTGTAGATAGACACTTTTGCTACTTCTTAAATAATTCAAACAGTCATTTCCTCCCATTGTCCATCTAGAAGGAGAAACAAGGGGAAGAAAATAGCTTATTTTAAGTAGAAAAAATATGATGGCTAAAGTAGAGAAATGTTCAGAAAGAGACAGACAAGGTTTTCATTCTAAATTGGACTTCAGGATGATGATGACAGCCCTGAGAGATAGTAGAGTGATATTATTATTCTATTTTTCTCAGAGAAGAACATCAGAGTATGGAGACTAAAGCCAAACAATAGTCTACAATTACTATTTGATAAATCTATAGACAGAAATGACTACTGTGTTCTAATCACCCAAGTAATATTTTTAACTTTTCTGGGCAAAGAGTCATGCACCTTTCTCTAGTGCAAGGGAGCACCATAGTATCAGCAATTACTCTGCCACATCACCTTACATTTACACTTACTATGTACAAGCAGTGGGTCTAATGCTACCTTACTGCCCAAGACCTAACCAGATAAGCAGCACTGCTCATCCAATATAGCTTGGACAATTCTGGGAAGAATTAGCCCTGTTGCATGTGAACTAAGGACATACAGAGAGATAACAGCCAAACTGGCACAACCAGTGTGATCCATGAACCTCGCTCCCACCCACCTTTTTTGTATCGGTCAGCTGGTGAGAACAGAGCACGCCACGACAGGTCTGAATTGCCCCAGTGGGTTTTATGCAATTCATAGATATTACAGTGATGACCCCTGTCATAAACCAATGTAGTAAAGCTATCAGTAGTACTTCTGCAACCAGCCATGGTGACAATTAATGAATTTCATAGAATCCTAGAATCATTAGTGTTCGAAACAACCTTCAAGATCATCAAGTCCAACCATCTACTAAATATTACCAGGACCACTAAACCATCCCTGAGGTGCCACATCCAGATGCTTTTTTAACCCCTGCAGGGATGGTGATTCCACCTCCTTCCTGGGCAGCCTGTTCCAAGGCCTCACCACTCCCTCAGGGAAGAAGTTTTTCCTCCTATCCAACCTAAAACTCCCCTGGGGCAACTTAAGCCCATTGCCTCTCATTTAATCCATATGTTTTCTACTTACTCTAAGAAAAGCATATGCAATATGTATTACTGAACTTCTCTCACTAAATGAGGTATATAATAACCACAGGAAAATAATTCTTTGTAGTGTATGCAGAGCTGAAGCGGATGTTCGAGAACATAAGCTTGCATTGGGTAAAATGTGCTGTAAAAAGAGCAAGCAAAGTACACAGTACCACTATGTGCAAAGTCTGCATCCAGGCTCATGAAATGGTTATCAAGAAATACTAATGTAGATGTAAAAGAGTAAGCTCTGATCAGTTTATAGTTCATTTCTTTCTTTCAAACAGTTGATGGGGGAAACTTTGTCTCACCACTCTTAGGCTCTTTCGTCATCATATTTGCTTCTTTTTTCACACCAACCCAGTGCAACCTGCTAGGCTACATGTAAAGTGGCCTGTAGGTGCTTTGGCACCCATTCATCCTAGTCTCCACCTCTTGTCCCTCAGTAACACTCCTTTCTTGTTCTGTGGGCCCATGATTCATTTGGGGGAAACCTAAGGCATAAGGAAACCAAGGGACAAAGGTGTCCCTGTGTCTTTGCTTGGTACAAGAGATAAGATTCATTTCTACCTCAAGTTCCTTACATGTACATATCTGTGTGAGGATGCCAACACATGAGCAGGGAATCTCATTTTCTATTAAAGCCTGGTCAGGTTGGATGGGGCTGTCTAGTGGAAGATGTCCCTGCCCATGGCAGGGAGGTTGGAACTAGAAGATCTTTAAGGTCCCTTCCAACCCAAATCGTTCTATGATTCTGTGATTCAGTTGTCTAAACATCCTTCTGGGATTAGCAGCTTTGAGGAAGGGTTTACAGGAGACCCACACGACTCTGTGCCTAGAGCACAATTCAAGCACCCCTAAAATAAACACCTACACTTCTGTAAAACATTATCCAGACTCCAACGACTGATTAAAGCTCCTTTGGGTATAGTGAGAACTTACACATCTGGTACACAAGTAGACACGTCACCTTAGACGTCTTAATCTCTCACCAAACTTGCATTTTATAAGCAGGGCCTGGGAGCACGGGGATTTTGTAGATGAAGCATAACCTACACAAACACCTATCTGCATGACACAGTGCAGTGACCTGAAACAAAGCATATGTCATCTCTGAATAATCTCCTCTGGTAACCAGTACCAGCATAACCACAATGCTATTGAGCTCTTCCAGGATCTGTACATCAAGTTTTTCATTCAGAGCTTGTTCAGGTACTTCTCAACATCACACTATACCTTTCTGAGATATCCTGAATGCCTTTCAGTAGTGTGTTAAGTGATGTAGCCAACATCTGTCACACGTAATTTGTCCTCTCTTTTCCACTCCCCAAGGGAGGAATTATGCATGCAGTGTAGCGTTTTGTTTTAGTTAAGAATTTGTGCTTGCTGCTTACACATAAAAGATGCTGGGACAGAGTGACTCTATGATGAAAGTCTTCTCCTGTGAATTCAGAGGTTTTACTTGATTTTGAACCTTCATGAAAAGCTGGCCTTCTGCTTAGCCATTTGTAAATGACCTCTCATGTAGGGGAATCAAAAGGGAAAAGTATTTTGCTCCTCACAAGGTTTTCTACTGTTTGTCCAAACTGGGAATACTAATATACTGTTAATTAACAGTTTGCTGAAAAGTGGCAAGACCTTTTGACCTCTTGATCCATCTGTGATGGTTGTTGTGCATACAGTGGTAAGGCAGGAGCAAAAGAATATGCTTCATGAAAGGAAGAGAGAACAGCAAGCTTTGTAATGACCCTCATGTTCTGTTACAGCTTGTTCCATGTGATCATATTGGTTTTGAAGACATCTCTGCAAAATGCACATTTTAAGTAGCATCTCCATTCCCACTTTTTTGTACTATGAGTAGGTGAAATATTAAAAGACATCATCATGACTTGAAGCAGAATTTAAAATAAAATAACCTAAGCTGTACTTGTGTGAAGATAAATATGGTAAGTACAACAGATATAAAGGGAGAAAGTTCAGTCTTCTGACCTCACCAAGTCAATTTAGAGACACTCATGCTTTGCAGGAACATGCAAAATGAAGCTCTGACCTATTTCAAACTTACTCTGCTATAGCTCTAAATTAATCTAAACTTAGCTAAGTTCAGTGTAGCCTTCAGGAAAGCCAAACCATGTAACTTGCTGTTGGATCCTGCATCCACCTGCCAGAGTTTTGTTTGCAATGATGTATGCATTTGCAAGAGTGTATCTTGAAAGGATGAGGTTCTAGTGTCCAGTTTAAACATTGCCAGAAGTTTCTCCTTTGTACCTATACAGTGTCTGGTTCTTTTTCCTGAACAACTCAACAAAATAATTTCCCACTAGTCTACTGCTGTAAATTCCTCCTTCTGCATCAGAAGATGGTTTGAGAGGAAAAGAGATAAAAATTTATGTCTTTTTGCATATGATTAATGGGTATTTATAAGATAGTTTGCTGAAATGACAATTCTATTCCTCAGAGTTGAGCTGACATTTTAAAAATAATTAAATTTTCATACATCCACACCTATCTGGATTCCAGAAAAATCACTCAGCTTCTGCAGTTCATCTTCAAATCAAAATTCAACCCCATCAACCAAGAGGCACTTGCCTTTTTTTAGAGTTCTTAACCAACTCTGCAACTGAGTGTAGGCAGCAAAACAGTTATACAGGTTTACTCCAACTCTGTATACTGAAGTTCTCCCTAGCTTTTAACCTCCCTAAAATGGGAAGGGAGGAGGAAATACAGTCAAGGTCTTCTGCCTGCTCTTCTCAGAATAATGAATCCTCCCCCACGTTCATTTAGTTCATCCCCACTATAAAAATGACTTTTTCAATCAAAGCATTGTACTCCTTCCAAAGACATTAAGCCAAATGACAGAACATGAGCTGAAATGACAAGGACAAGCTAGCTCAGCGCAAGGTAAGGGGAGTTTCTAAAGTGAATGATTGAAAACGAATACATACTTGGACTTTGCCCAAGGATTTTCAGCAAATTGTTCCTACAGAGAACCTGATTTTGGATCAGGATAGGAGAAAAAATAGGTATTGAACAAGACAACCTTTTACCACTATTTTCGTTGTTTTGCTTTTCTTGCTTACTTGCCATGAGTAGTTCTGCTCATTATTTATGGGGTTACAACTTTCATGTGCTCAAAGCCCAGAGAAACTTCAGAAGTCAGAATTAAAAAGCTAAACTCAGTCTACTCCAAAGAAGGAACTTGGGCATCTCAGAAATACACTCACAGGAGCAGTCATAGGGAATTGGTGGATTAATAAACAGAAAATCAGTAACACCTTTAGGAAGAGCATGTCTGACGCCTACACTATGCCAGAATTAGGAACTTATCTGAAGATCTGAGCTAAGTGCCTACGCCAAAATTAGGACTCTCGTATCAAACCTGCTTCTTGGAATCTAGTGTCTAATTTAGGTATTAGTAAGAGGTTGCCTGCTTTGCTTTTGGCAATCAACAGGGCTTCCTAATACAGCCACACGACGACATGACTTGTCACACAAACTAGAGACCTAAGTCACCTTAGGTTACTTCGGCTCACCTAAACCCAGGGGTGTCAAACCCTCACGGATCACATCCCAGAAGAGAGCTACCTTACAGACCTGTGGTTATGCTTCTCTGAACTCTTCCTACTATTCACAATCAAAGGCAAATTTCCTTGGATAAGGGAGACAATAACCCCAAATGACCCTGACTCTGTAGCTTTTTTGGTTATAAGGCTTCTGTTCTACACTAGACAAACTGGGACTCTACTTTTAAAACATTGTTTAAGATGAAATTTAACTGCTGTGCAGATCTGGTACAAAGTTTATGAACCAATTTGTGTCCAGGGTCTCTATTCCTGGCTATCAATCACTGATTATTGGAAAATGATCCTTCACACTGCATACCCCAAAGGAAGAAACAAACAACTAGATTTCTGACACGGCAAACCACAACTTTTCTGAGAGCCATTAGAGGCTCTTGTGCAGGCAAGCTCTAAAGGAAATCTTTTTACCTACCTAAACCAACAATGAGAATATTTATATACTAACAAAACTCATCCCATGCATTGAAACTCCAAGGAACAGATTGTTTCTTTAGAAATAAATGCACTGCATTTATACTGATAAAATGAATTTACCTTCCTTCAGGATAAATGACTTAACCACTGGATGTGGCCTTTTTTGTTCTGTTTAAGAGCAAGTATATATGTTCACAATACTCCAAAGGACAGTAGTAGTATTGTTTTGCTGTGGTGTTTTTTTTCTCATTATTAGTTTTAAAAATCACACTGTGTGGCACACACACCAGAGGAAGCATAGTCTGTGGTTGATTCAGCTTTATGTGGTACAGCTCCCCACACCTACACATTCAAGCTTTGAGACTGAGATCCCTCCAAAAACTCAACATGCACTACCTATTAGTCAACAAAAAAGAAAAAGTGAAAAAGAATGACAGTTTTCTGCGGTGTTTTACTTCACACATTATCTTTCACACAACTGGTGCAACCATATCCTGTTGACTCACCATTTAAAATTCTCTTATTTCTACTAACAGAACTTCTTGTTTGTTCTCAGTCATTCAATACAAGTGTCAGAATTCCCAATACTTGTCTCTTTTAACAGAAATAGGAAATTTCTGGTTTAAAGTGAAGAAATTCTGTTAAAATTGCAGCCTTTTAACATGAATTTTCCAACAAAGTTCATTCTAATCAGTGTCTTCCCATTAACAGTTTTTCCATTATATTTATTAGAGCTATAAGTTTGAAACAAATTGTCCCTCTCTTAATGATTTGGTCATCTATAGGTAAGTTACAGGATGCTATCTTTAGTATTATCTTCTAATATATTGCTCTATAAATATTCAAGAACATTTGTTTCAGAATGGTTAATGCATTGGAGGGGGATAATGGTTTTTACCAGGTGGCATTTTCCCACATCTTCTATCTACTCAGTCGCAAATAGATGGTAAACTGATTTTTTGACATCTCCCTCACATCACCAGACATTCTATAAACCCATCAGTTCCTTATATCTACTAAAAACTGCAAAATACCTTTCTTTTTTGTTTTTCCCTTTCATAATACATTTTATAATCAAGTGTCATAAATGAAACTTTTTTTTTTCCAATAGTATGACATCTTTTTCAGATGTTTCCTCTTCTCTGTCCCATTTCCCACAGGAATTTGGCTTCTGGATCTTTCTGTATTCCTCTATTTTCAAATATAATTTCAGAAAATGCTACTTTATTTCAACACAGTTTAATATAGGGCTAGAATTCTCAAACAGAAGTTAGGTTCCTAGAGGGTTTTTTGAGGAAAAAACCCACAGTAGCAAGAACGTCAAACAGAAACCCACCCTTAGTAATGGCTCTTATCTTCTTAGGTATTAGCATTAACGGATCTAAAGATACAGATCTATATTAAGTGAAGTACCATCGTTGTGGTTGATAAAATCCTGCACAATCAATTAGTACATTGATTAAAATACTGTTACAATGCCTTGGAAGTCAGTGAAGTCATGAAAGCATCTTTGTCTGCTCAGAGCTAGACTTTGGTCATAGCTGTGACCTACATGTTCAACCATCATGTGTCATTATAACTTGATTGTGACATGCTGAGTTGCACTACCTAGAGCTTTACTATTTGTCTGAATATCACTGACCATCTCTGGACACATGCCAGGACTCTAATAATTCCCTCATAGCACTATTTAGTGCTATGGTTACTCATATTCCTGCAGACACTATCTATACATGTTCACCATTTTCCATGTATCATTCAGAGGGTGTGAAACTGGATCACCCAGCACTCTTTTTATTCATGGACAGTGTCTCGTCCACTGTTACAAGTATAAATTTACTTATGTGCCTTTTGTTGTTCTGTCAACGGCAACACTAATAATGATAAGCTACACATACTACTTGCAGCAATGAAGACCTAAATGAATCCTATCTGCTGGCAGTCATATTCTCCTCCCAAGAGGTCTTAGTTGGTGCTTCTATTTCCTGCATAAATTATAAATGGGAGAAGACATCACTAAACTCATTTTCCCCCAGGAGCACAAAAACTGACGGTTCATGTTAAATCCTTTGATCTTTACCAGATTAATCTCTTCCTTTTATATATCAATTACGGTAACATCAATTGTTTAATATCCCAGCTCTGTATGAAACACTTTTGTTCTTCCTCTCATAAAAGGACAAAACATTTTGCAGTCAGGATCCACACACATTTTGTCATACCCTCAGTCACCACAAGCCACAGCAATTTGTAATGGCTAATCAAGTGCACAGCTGAGTCAACATCTAAGACCAGTTCATATCTCCATTACCCAGTGGAAACCAAACTGTTTCTCTGTCTGTCTTTATTATCTTGTAGACAGGAAACTGCTTGAGCAGAGCTGTTTACCTGTAAAGACGGCAGTAAGCATTTCCTACAATCTTGGGACTACAGGAACTTCACTTGGTCCTTACTTAGCCGTAGAAGAAATTTTCCCTTCCACAATTCCCCTAAGTTTGGCAAAGTGTAGCTCCACCCGATTTTAATCTGTCTTGGGAAGTGACAGCAAATTATAAACATGGCGATATCAAGGAACCTACAAATCGGTTCATTCATTTCCCTGAGTGACTGTGAACAGCTGGAAATGAAGATCTACTTTGGTATGTGCAATCACAGCACAATGACAGCATTTTTTTAATGTACCCAATCAAGATGATTGATAATATGTGGACAAATAAGCTTCCCTGTAAACAAACTAATCACAGGGTTTAGCCATGTTGTGATCTTCAGAAGTACTTAATATGAATGACATTGATCAAAACACCAAGTGTTGTCTCCTTATCTGTTTTGTTTGGGGCTTTTTTAATTTCCATTGCAGTCATCAGAGATCTGAATGGATATATATCACTTTACACAATTTCAGACCTTGGTTCTGTCCCTGTGTTCTGGGACTGCCTCCTTTAAAGGAGACACTTTTATTTCCTGAGCTACAGAAAAGCAATCAAGGTAGGCAATGCATGGGAAAAGGGTGACACTTTGTGGCAATACAAGAGAACTAAGGTCCCTTCATCCTTTTATATTTCACTCTTTTTGTGGGTATCTTACTGATGTCATAAAAACATAAAGGTGTCAAAAGTAGGATGGACCTTGACTGTGATTATACATAGTCATTATTAAAAAAAAAAAAAAAAAAAGAACTTCTAAACCAAAAACACAAGAGTGGTTTTGAGGATGTGCTTGTGCAATCACAGCTAAGCAAGGTTTCATAAATGTTATCACAAGTTTTCTTTCAAGTCCATCATATTCTACTAATTTATGAAATAAGACTTTGTGAAAGAAAAGCAAATTAACCTATTGCCTTTCTAGAGAATGTTATTTCCTAAAAAAAATTTTGTGAGCTCAGCTGCTCTTGACAGACCTTTCATTTTCTGAAAATAAAATCAGTGGAAGGTTCAGTCTTTTAGCAGAAATTTCTGTCTACAGCCCATAATTGCTAGAACTCACCAGTGCCAAAATGCAGGTTTACCTATGGGAAAAGGGGAGATATAAAGGCTGATGTTGATTAAAAAAAAAAACAATGCACAATGCAATGTGAATAATGAAGGTTAAAGAAAATAATCAGTCATGTACCTAAACAAATCAAATTTTACAAGCCACATCATGACTGCATCTGGATTGTCTATTCTACCTTCGTGGGAGATATAAAATGCCATCAGTGTGGTGGAAATGAAGAGATAAACCTTTCAACTGCTTGCACTCGTGCACACATCTTCTTTTCATCACAACAGTGCACTAAATGTTGTCTCCCTGCACCAGAATGTCTACAGATATTTTCACTTTGGTAGTAACCAAATCTATTGGCAAGTCCTATCTCACCTCACTCAATAAGATGATCTTCTTTATCCTAGGTATACACTAGATACTAATGGATGTGGATAACAATTCAGTGAAAAAGTAGATTCCCAATTCCTTGGGTCACTGGTAGGATCACTTGGCTTGTCCTGGTGCAGCTTTACTTCACACCATGACTGTGTTACATGGAAATCCCATTTAACTCAACTTATAGAACTGCCTCTTCCTCTCTCTCTATATATGTATATTAAAAAAAAAACCAACCAAACTGGTGGTGTCAGTGGCACTGATAAAGAGAGAGCACTCAATTGATTTTTATGGTTCTGTTCCTTCCAGGAAGAATACTTAACACTTCTTCGCTTCACAACACCCGTGTAATTAGTGGCATAGTAAGTCCATGCTGCAGGAAGAAACATTTGGATGCAGAGTGGTTTTAAAGGCATTTTACAATTAACACTGTGGAAAGAAGCAGTAGCTGGAGTCCCACTTCACGAGCATTCTTTTAGCAGATTGTTAACTTTTGACTAGAAATAAAAAGACTCCAAACATTTGAATAGCTATCGACAGCCAGACTGGGTCATTGACTGTCAGACAGACAGCAGGCAGTGAAGTAATGCAGAGTGTTAAATCAGGGGGGAAGCAGTCACCCCCTTCAATACATACACCCATGGAAGTGTTGATATTGCTGAAAAAAAATTCAAAGCAAGATTAGGTGCCATTCATCCCAGATAACTTCAGGCACTGGCTTTAGCCTGCTGGACCTACTGACTGGCTGATTTTCCTGATTTCTCTCAATTTATTCAACGGAGGAGAGGAAGTCCCAGGAGGGAGTCATTCAGAGATCCCAGGATTAAGTCTGATTTTAATTCATTGACTGTCTGTGTTGAAGTACAGGAGCATTTGATCTAGGTATCTAAGTGCACGAATGGCTTCAGGCTCTGAGTCCGGGTTTCCCAGAGGGATTTAAAAGACCGTTTATTTCACCTTCTTGCCTTGAGGCATGAGTAGTTACACACCTACTCCAATCCTGACACAGGCTTTTCCAATCCCGTTTGAGGACCTCCAGTGATAGAGACCTCACAGTTTCCAGGCAATCAATCCCAGTGCTATATTGGGAAGATTTTGTTGCAATTCAGATCAAAATTTCACGTGCCTATATTTAGGTGTCTGCAGTGCACACGTGTCTTCCTATGAGCAAGGTATCTAGACTTCCACTACAGTCAGTAGGGGAATCAGTCAATTTTCATTGCAAAAGTGAAGAAACTGTTCAGTCTTTCTTCAACTGCTTTGCCTTCTAGGTTTCTGCTTGTTCTTGCTAATGCTATTTTGATTAATCTTTAATTACCATACATGTAGGTGCAATTTCTCTTTTGAAACTGATAGCTATTTTACGGTTATCAGATTCATGTGGTAGTGATTCCATGTTCTCACGTATCCATCCCTTCTTTGTTAGAATCTTCTGAGAACATGAACCAAAACCTTTCTAAAATTAAATTCTCTTTTTTAGTATTTACTTTTATCACCTTTACCCAGAACACCTGTAACTCTGGCTTAGAGGAAAATCACAGTGGTTTGATGTAATGATTTAATTTGGTCTTGCTGATTGCTACTGGTTTAGTTCTTCAGTTCTTAAGGTAGATAATTAAAATGCAAGACTATTTTAGAAGGAAACTTATCAAGTCTTCTAACTCCTTCTTAATTTCTTCTTTCTGTACTCAAAGAAGAAAGATCAGAAATCTTATCCTTTCATCACTAGTATTAGTATTTCCAGACATCTGCTAGTCATTGACCTTTTACAGGGAAACTTAAGAATGACATTAACTTGAGTATCAGATCAAGATTTTCCATGATGTTTCTTTAAATACTCAAAGAATGATTTCTTGTTACACTTGATGAGTCTTCCACACTGCACTCCATATTGCTCTTTAGTCTTTCTAACTTCCTGTCTACGTGTGCATGCAATTTTAATTCATTTTATATTTATGTTCCTCTTTATTAATTTCACTGTCTATTTCTTCTTCCTTTTTGTATCTGAGTTTGAGTTTTAACCAACTTATTGTTTCATTACTGTCCTTTATGTGGAACGGGACTGTGTGCTCGTGTACCTGGTTAACCTTTTTTTTTTCAGAAATCTCAAGTCTCCTTTAGTTCTTCTCCCTTCAATTCACTTTTTCTGGAATTTTATCTAGAAGTTATCTAACATTACTAATAATAGACACTCTCAGTGCACCGTCCTATGTCTCTTTCCCTTTTTTTTTTTCCTTTCGGAATGATCCTTGGTCATTTTCTATTAACAGTACAGTCATATGTAATTACCTCAAAGCTCTGCTACAGCAATTAAATTATAGCCCTGATTATGTATTAAAGCTTTCAAATCTTTTTATCTTCATACTTCTCATGTCAGTACACAAATATCTAGGATGTTCAGCACACCAGTTTTGGTAAGCCTACCCTTACTTTCCATGAGGTAAGCTGCTATTTAAGTGAAGTGCTGATGGAAAGTGACCACAGAGAAGTAGAGGATGCCATTTTCCATCTGATAACACCACGTGTGTAACCTCATGCACTATGACATTTTATAGCATCTGAGCCACATAATGTCTGATTTTTCACCCAGCATCCAGCAGTAGCTCTGCTCCATGCAGCATTATTTCCCTGGAGTCATTCATGTTCATGTTTTTGCTAACTCTGAGAGCACATTAAGCCTAAACAACCTTCTGGTAGTATCTCATATTCAGGATCTTGGGATATTATGTTCGACAAGGAATGGGTCTTTCTGAAATCTAAAATGTTTGAGCTGCTTCTCTGTGTTTCTTCTCAAAGACAGTTGCTTTGGATCTCTTGTTTCTGAAAGAATGATGCTTTTTTCTTTTGTGTGAACACAATTTTCACCTTCCATCAGAATGAGTATGACCAATCTTGGTCTCAAGGCCGCTGCTGAGGAACTTTTTTGGGTGATTGGCCAGGCATATATGATTAGAACTTAACCTCTTTGTGGTGTTTGATCAATTCAGTTCCCACCACTAGGTAGCTAGATTTAATTCATTGTGTTTCCAACTGACAGACTAAAAGCAACATGTCTCCAGTATTTTAAAGCAACATTTCCCTTTTGGACAGAAGTTACAGACTGTATGACTGTACCCATCAAAAGAAAAAAGTGAATACAGCAACACAATCTGATTTCTAAATTAAATGAGTGGGATCCTTTTCCAGAGGTGATATTTACAAAATATAGAGCTTTGTAAAAAAGAAGAAACAAAGGAGTCTGGAATTGAAGATATGGTGTGGCTGTCCAAATAAGACCTGATTTGAATGGTTCTGATTTGTACAACCTATCCTGAAGTGTCAGGATGTTACATGATTTGCTGGCAAAATAAGGGTATTCTTTTGACTAAAAAAAAAAAGGTAATTAAAAATGTCTACATCACCCTCTAATTTATTTCTGCACAAGAGGGTACCTGATGTTAATGAAGCAAGAATTTCCATGTCACATGATGATTGTAAAGTGTCACACTGGAAATTATTTACACTGTTTAAATATAGGTGCTGAAATCGTGTGGCTATGTGCCTAAATTCTTCCTTTAAGCAGTTTTCTAAGTTAAACACTTTAATTTGGATAAAGCTTACATCAGTGGTATTTATCACGTTAAAAAGCCCAATATGCTAACACTTGCACTGTCAAAGTGACCACCACTGTAAAGAAATATGTAACAGATTTGTAGCTATAATGTTGACTAAGAATTATGTTTATAATAGCAGATATGAGTGGGTTTTCCCAAAAATTCATTAAATATCTACTAGTAGGATTTGATTCTTGTTAGCCTTAGGCTATGTTTCCATGGCAGCCACGTTGCTGGTCATTACATTTCCATCTTCTTCCTTACAAGACTTTCTGCAACAGTCTTCTGGTTTCATAATGCAGCAGAAAGAAATAAATAAAAATGATACCTTCCTGTAAAATTAATGTGCTGGCATTGCTCAGGAGAGGGTTCAACTAGAATAAGAAATGAGAGGGAAATGAGAGTGAGTCTGCACCATGTTCCACAGGAGGACTTTGCAGCCAGGATCTAGATCTGCCACTGAAATACAGATTCAGAAAACTCGAAACATGCAGTTCAGTTGTTGACATTTAAACATCTTGTGCTACTTAAGATGCTGGCGCATCCTGCCTAACCTCTAGCTGCTGCTCCAAGAGATTATCTGTCCTCCATGGGTCCTGCTGTTGACCCAGTGTGAATGTCTCAGTTACCCCAGGGTCTCTCAGACAGCACTAGATCTCCATATATCAGCATCTCATACTGAGAGCGCAGAGTGCCCTTGCCACTTTCTAAATCACTTTTCTCTTCTGCAAGTATCTTCCAGGCAGTAGCACTACCTGCAGAGCATGTGCCTATTCAGAGAGACCTGCAGCTGATGACCAAGCTACTGCTGATATGCACAGGTTCCAAATTTATTCCCTCCTTCCCTTTCCCTTTTTGCACTACAATAGCAGCACATGACCCAACTGACCACACAGTTTAGAAGTGTTCATACATACTTAGTTTAGAAGTGTTCATAACACTGTCAGCAGAATGCTACATTCTCAGCTGCATATACTCAATACTGCTCACCTGGTGTAGAGATCTTCATGCAACCAGTATTAAACAGTAATCTTCAACTGATATTTTTGAAGCAAAACCACCTCATTTCCCTCCTTTCAGTTATCCTACAATGACCACCGTGACCACACTTGGGACATCTAATTTTATATTAGAGGTGGATGTAGCCAATGTAATTGGTAGTCTAAACAGCAGCACTTAGAGATCAAACCCATGTTCATGTTGTTAGTGCACTTAAAGAAGGAGTTGAAAAAGAGTCTTAGGAAAACAACAACAACAACAAAAAGTAAAAAAAAAAAGGTAAAAAAAGAGAAAATATCATTAATTGCTAAAGGGAATATATTCAGAGTGAAAATAGCAAATGGCTTAATTATAGAGCTGTGGCATATCCTGCCTCTAAAAATTTAGATCAGTTTGCATGTCACTGGAAAGAAATAAAGTGGATTTTGATGGACTTAATCACGGCACACAAATAATTATTAAAATGCACATAAGATTTGATCACTCTAGTTGTACTCTGCACTTGGGATTATCTTGCTACTGTAATCCTGTTCTATTTTGACTCCTTGTGCAAGCAGTCCTATGCTCATCTGCCTTACTTCCTAAAGCTATTTCTCCCTTTAATGCAAAAGAAAGCACTTTTAGGAACAAAAAATGTGTTTTTTTCCAAAGGTATTACCTTACTCTACATGTCTGATTTGTTGTAATTCTGTGGCCCGTTATTTTATTTCAACCCTCAAGCTAGTCTATAGTCTGACTGCATATTACTGCATGACTCTGAGAGTCCCTTCCACTCTGCCTGGCTGATACCCTAATGACTTTTTGTGGCACTTTTAACCCTGTCTGTGAGATCTGAGCCTCGATACAAGTTCACTCCCTAGACAGCAGACAGTGTTCAGAAGAAATCTTTGCTGCCATTTGTGAGTAACCTTACACTTTTCTCCATCATTCAGAAGGAGGCTGACTTTTGTGTGGCACCAAAACCCTTCCTTCTACTGAGTCACGCAGTTGGGTATATGAACTTCTTAAGTGTCAGATCCCATAATTCAGACCTGACAAATCTCATGCACTAAGCACCAAGTACATATGGTTGACTTTCTCTTCACAATCCCTTACTGTTCTGCCGCAGCAGTATGGCCCCTTTCCTGTCCCATATCTTTGCAGTCAAGTCACAAAGCCAGAAAAAAGTACCTGGGGAGAAAAGGTGCCATCTCATGAGGCAGATAGAAGTGTTGTTTTTCAAGGAAGTATTTTTATGGGTTTTGGAGAAAAAAGAAGAAAAGGTGGTGTTTTATGGAAAAGTGGTGCATACTTAAAACAAACAAACAAACAAAAAAACATTAAAAATAATAAAAAGTTGTGGAGATACCAGTCCCTGGACCAATGGTGAAAGTGAAGTCAATAGGTTCCCTAGGCCTGTCAAGACTTCCACCCTTAAAAAGCGAGGGAGGTAAAGTAGCATCCTTGATTTAAACTGCCGAATATGGAAACCTACTTCCAATTATCACACATATGGCAAGTCACCCAGTAATCCTAACTACTAGAAAAAAGAAAAAAAAAGGGCCTTTAAAAATTGATTTTACACTAATACTAAAACAGAGATTCCTGTGTGAGAGCTGTTATATGGCTGTTGATACACACATTTGGTGGGGTATGTTTTGTTAACTATAAGCTTCCAAACTAATAATTTTACAACTTAATTAGCAGGCTCTAGATGATTCTGAGGTGGGATTTTGTTATCTCATCCTCTCTTACATTACTTGTGATATTATGAATACGTGAGGCAGAGAGATTTGTGGATAGCAATAAAAGTGTCAAGTACTTGTGACAATCAGTATTCACATATTTTATACAGTGTAAGTGGGAGACACTCTTGAGAAATATTTTCATGTGTATGTTATCTTGAAGTATTTTGGCTACAGCGAATCAAAGCTTTCTGAAGTGGAACTATTCATTTAGACAAGTCTTGATTAGCCCTATTCACTAGGCCATCTTTAAATTCAGGTAACCACAGTCTTCTTAGCCTTTGCAGTTTCATCTTAACATAACATTATTTAATACAACATTGCTATTTCCTGCTAGCAGTGTTTTTCCTGAGAAAGAGGCTGAATTTTGGTAGTAATTATAAAATGGTACAGCATTTCAAGAGGAGAATAATTTGTTATAGGAAGCTTAAGGACTTGTTTGTGTAGCTGCTGTACAGATAACCAGCTTTCTGTATAATGGGTACACAGTCAAGTCTTTAATTCAGTGGTGTCTTGCCATTTTGTTTGTGGAAGCTATTAAAATCCTGCCCCTGTAGTCCTGCCAACAACCCTGTTCTTCAGGCCTTCTTATGTTTCATTTTCTTTCTGCCATGATGAAATACCATTCAGTTATGGGTCTTGTATCTGGTTTTGCTGGTGTTAGGATTTGGGCAGCTTTCTTTCCTACTCATCACCTTAGCTTAGCTGACTGTATGACAAACAGCATGCTCCTTATGTGATGCAAAACTGGATTTAAATGCATA
Source organism: Chloroceryle aenea (assembly GCA_013399075.1). NCBI lineage: Eukaryota > Metazoa > Chordata > Aves > Coraciiformes > Cerylidae > Chloroceryle > Chloroceryle aenea. Next base: position 424,868 of record VWZY01003188.1, read on the forward strand.
CAATCCTAAGCCACCACGTTTCAAGGACACTTGTTCTCACCAGTTCAGACATATGCCAGCCAGCTTGCTTCCCTTCTGATTCCTATTAAAATGTGCAGCACAGAGTGTATTTAATTAGCTAAAAGATACCACGGGAGAGTGTTAGAATATGTCTGGACCCTCACAAAATTACTCCAAATGAGACTCCCCTGATGACTCTTTGTCCCCACATATTCTGATTCTACCAGATGGGAAAACAGCAAAGGAGTAATCATTATCATCACTGATGCCACACAACACATAAACCAGCCTCAATCTTATGCTTCCTGATAATGAAGGTGAAGAGTAAGCTATGGAAAAAAAAAACAAAAACAAAACAAAACAAAACAAAACAAAACAAAAAAAAAAAAAAAAAAACAAAACAAAAAAACAAAAAAACAAAGAAAAGAAATTATCAAATACTGTATGGCTGTGCAGGAGTCAATTGAAATGCTATGTGAACAATCCAGACTCATCAGAAAGCGTTGGAGTAATCAGACCACAAATGTGGCCAGTACTCAAAGTGCTATCCCCTATGGATAAGACTGCTTCTTAGAAATCAAAGTAACAATATAATTTATGTCCAACAAGAAAACAGTTGCAGAAAGCCTACATTTTGAAAGCTGTGTAACATATTTTAGAAGAAAACGTCAACAGGAACTCTTTAGTTTTCATTTAGTCAAGGCTTTTTTTTTTTTACAGAAAATGTTTGAGTTTGGTGGGTGTTTTTTTTTTATTAGCTGAGCATGTAATTTTGAATATAAATGTCCTCATAAAAATATCTGGGTATGATAATGGATTTATGTCCATTTTAAGCCTCTCCTGAGTACCTAAATAACTTTAAAAAAATAAAATTAAATTCATCCCAATGTGGCTCACCTAGGATGATATGGAAAAAAAACAGCACAGAGGTTAGAAAGAAAAAATAGTTTCTCTGATCACTTGACTAGCAGTTTAGCTACTGGTCTCATCTCTCCTCTTTAGAAATATGGTGTAGAAGAGGAAGAATATTTCGCTTGCTTGCTAAAAGATGAAATCTGATTTCCCAATGTTATGACCTTTCCATATGGATTTGCTAATTGATGCACCATACACACGTACACAAACACAGCTCACAAACTACACAGAAATAGAATATTATTTTAAAATATATGAAAAATATTATCCCACATATAAGTTTCTCACTGATAAGGGGAAAATAATGCCTAGGGAATAAACATGTATGAAGAAAACTTCTGTGACAGCTGAAAGAATAGAGAAATAGCCATCTCTTTAGTCCAAACCTCTAATAAGTGTCTCTCTCTCTCACCCCCAGTTCCCAAGCTGGCTTTTAAAATCTCAGGCAGAGCACCCACAGTGCAGTAGTAAACTAAACCATCCAGTCACTTCCAGCCAATTAGCCCTGATTTATTCCTTCATAAAGGGCGAACTACAACATTCTCAGTTTTGGAGACTGATTTATATTGACTCTGGTGCAGTAGCTGACCCATTTATACTGTCTTAGAATGTCTCACAAAAAAATCAGTTAGTCCTATCAGAGTTTGCTTAAAGAAATAGAAATCATCCAAGGTTTCTCTGATAGTATTGTTTTACATTGTTTAGTACGTATCTGCAGAAAGGAGTAACTTTTAATAAGCCTTGATTAAATGTGTCTTGTTTACTGTGTCTTTTATTCTATTTTCTTCTCACCTGATGGCCATTTAAGGCATTTTAACATTGCCAGCTTTTACTTCTATTTTCCTAGACTGGACTGTAGATGCCACCAAATGTGTGCTTTTTCTTTCAGCTTTCATCAGTATCTTCATGCCATCTAATAAATGACACACCTTAAGCTGTTTACTAGCAACAGAGTTGTTTCTGTTCCACCTTACACTTGGTATCTGTTAAAGGATCCTGTCCTCAGAAGGATACATGTGAAGGATTAAAAGGTTCAGACTGATCCAGTCTGAAAAAAAAAAAGAAAAAAACTTTTCATAATAAGAACCATCAGATGTCAGAAATAGTTGCCCAGTCAAGTTGTGCTCTTGCCCACCCTTGTTGATTTTCAAGATCAGATGCTCAAAATTCTCAAAACCTGGTCTAGCCTCATCGCTGACCATGCTTTGAGCAGGAGGGGGACTGCATGTTTTCCTGAAGTATCTTCAAAGTTGAGTTTTCCTGTGACCCTACAAATAAGAGTCACTAAAACCAGGGGACTAAGCTCAGAGTTCTTTTTATTGCCTCTGACTATATTCCATGAGGATAAAGCATTCCCTTCATCTAAACTTATTATTTTGAGGCAAACTCAGCAGGAAATGTCTCTATTTTTTTCTGCCAGAAGTTGATGCACACAATCACTTGTTAGAACCTGTGTACGAGTGTATATTTTCCCATTGCCAGTTGAAATATAAAAGTCATATTGGGAAAATCAAGGATGAGGCAAGACATTAAGAAAGTCAGTGATGAAAGAGGTGAAGTGTAATTGAAGTGCTGACTGGAACAAAGAGGTCTAAGATGAATTCTTATCTCGACCATAGCCCTTAAACATGATGCCAGTACAGAAGCTTTTAAATGTCTCTTCATGTCATATAGCCACCTGTAAAGCAGAAACAAAACATCCTTCCTTTCAGTTTTACACACCGAGACTATTCATACAGACTTGTCTTTCCCCACTTCTTTGTACAGTATGTAGCATGTTAAAGTCTGCCTCAGTCTCAAATGGTCAGTGATGTTCCAGTAGATGCGATTTTGTACTGTTAACTTCATGAAGCTCAACAAGGTAAGTTGGGCACCTGGGTTGCAGCAATCCCCAGTATCAATATGGACTGGGGGATGAAGGGATTGAGAGCAGCCCTACAGTGAAGAGTTTGGGGATACTGGTGGGTGGGAAGTTGGACATGAGCCAGCAATGTGCACCTGCAGTCTAGAAAGCCAATTGTACCTTGGGCTGCAACAGAAGAAGAATGGCCAGCAGCTTGAGCGGGGTGAATCTGACTCTCTACTACACTCTGGTGAGACTTATTTTGGAGTGCTCAGACAAGACTGAAGACAAAGCCAGGAGCCAGGGCTAGAAAGAGTTGTTTGCCTCATGTTAATGGAAAAAAAAAAAAAGTGTTAATGTGACTCACCAGTCTTTTCTTGTTATATTACACACTCTGATGGAGAAGTGTTTAGAAAATCAAAATAGCAGTATCATTTTGCTATCTGTTAATTGTGTTTAGATGCTACAGTTGTGAATGCTACAGAAAAAGGATAAAAGGATCATCAGGCAGGTAGAGGACAAGGTGGCCTATATCAGCTTATTCCTGTCATCTATGAATAACTTGAATGATTACTACTCTCAAAATACTATTTAAAATTCAGCCGAGACTTTGCTTTTCTCTTTGATCAAGTAAGTACGTATCCTAGCATCAACATGAATGTTAATCCCATACTAGATAACACTATCACTTAGTGGTGATATACCAGAACTGTAAAAAAAAAAAATAAAATCTGTATTTCAGTATTTTTTTATTACTATCTCTCTGTATTTTTTTCACAGTGAATAGAAGAATAGCACCAATCTTCCCTATTGGGGCTTAGAAATGGAAATGGGTCATAGAGCTTTGTGACCTGAAGGTGACATTAATTATCATCAGAATCAGAGAGGTGCACTGACAGGAAAAGGGACGCTGTAATGTAATTCCAGAACCAACACCTTTCTTAGATCTTTTTAGACACTTTCTACAAATTTTCCCTTGGCTCTGAATCTCTCACTGCATCCTTTTAGCACTTCACTTTTTATCAGCCATCAGAACATAAATGATACCTTTCTTCTCCCTTGCTTCCCTCTGAATGACCTCTTGCTCCATGGACTAAGACCCTTAGGAAATCCTACTGTTTTTTCACTGTGGAAGAATAACCTTTAGCAGGCATTTAGGCATAAGTGGAAACCCCTCACTTATCTTTAATGGTCACACTACAGAACATTACTATTCCTTTTCTGAAGTCCATAGTGAAGAAAGTTATTCAGCATCCATTTGTACCCTCCTTAAAAGATGTTTTCTTCTGACCTTTCCTAATCAGTGTGGTGTTATCTGAGAATATCTAATATTGTGTAATGGTGACAACAGGCCCTAACCAGAGAGTAGCTAATGCTCTGCACCTCTCTCAAACTTTTCCTGGGTGAGGTCCTTCAAGGACAGACCTCTCAAATGGTCAGTGGTGTTCCAGTAGATGTGATTTTGTACCGTTAACTTCATGAAGTTCAACAAGGCCAAATGCAAGGTCTTGCACCTGGGTTGCAGCAATCTCCAGTATCAATATGGACTGGGGGAAGAAGGGACTGAGAGCAGCCCTACAGTGAAGAGTTTGGGGATACTGGTGGGTGAGAAATTGGACATGAGCCAGCAATGTGCACCTGCAGTCTAGAAAGCCAATTGTACCCTGGGCTGCATCAGAAGGAGAATGGCCAGCAGGCTGAGGGGGGTGATTCTGACCCTCTACTCCACTCTGGTGAGACTAGGCTGGAATACTGCATCCAGCGCTGGAGTCCCCTGTGTGAGAAAGGTGTGGACAGGTCAGAGTGAAAGTGGAGTCAGAGAATGGCCATGAATATGATCAGAGGTCTGGAACACATTTTCTATAAAGAAAGGCTGAGGGTTGGGGTTGTTCAGCCTGGAGAAGGGTAGAGTCTGTAGAGAACTTTCAACAGCTTTTCAATATATAAAAAGGGTTTATAAGAAAGAAAGAGAAAGACATTACCAAAGTCTGTAGTGACATAACAATTGATAGAGGATAGGTTTAGATTGGCTATTAGTAAGACTTTTTTTATGAACAGGTTGCCCAGAGACGTTGTGGATGCCCCACTGTTGGAAGTGTTTATAATCAGGTTGGAAGGGTTTTTGAAAAACCTGATCAAAGGTTCCTATGGCAGGGAGTTGGAACAGAGGAACTTCAGTTGTCGCTTCCAACCCAAACTGTTCTATGATTCTATGATTTTTTTCATCTGCAAGTTCAGCCGCAAAATACTTCAGTGAGTTATGCTGATCCTTTGCCTATAACCACACTAAAATGGCATGGAGAAGGTTACTAAGACATTTATCTCCTGTTTGTGCGTTTCCTGTAGTGTTTAATGCACCACATTACACCTTCCAGTAATTCAGTTTATTAGACAGAGAAACGTGAGTTGAAAAGGTAAACTCCACATCTAACTGGGGACCTGCATATCAGCACTGTTTACTTCAAACCCTCTAGCGCGGAATTTTCAGTCTGTGCATAGATCATTAGGAAACTGTTTACTGCTGCATCAAGTAAGCAAATCCAAAATGTTTCACATGGAAAACAGCCTGTAGCTTTTTCCCTACATGTGTACTCCTTGGAGTAACAAGTACTGCTGATCTATTACCTGTATGGAAGCAGAAATCCTCAGAGTCCAGTTGAATGAGCTTCATATGTAATAACCTACTAAAATCAAATACATTATTTTTGCACTCAGAAGTAATCTAATATCTTGCTTCTTTGACCTGTATTCCATATGCATTGTTTAGTGCATCCTTCTGCAAAGCCTGTGGTTAGTAGTTAATTAATATGCTTCTGTTATACTCTAATTTGCACTTCAGTTAAAGTCTCCAGATGCTGGAGATTAGTATATCCATGAAACCAATTGCAGTGCCTGTTCCAACCAGCAAGACAGTGGCATACTTCTCTGTATAGGATAATATCCAGTTAAAAGCTCTCATCCCTCAGCACTTGAAAAAAAAGTGGTGTTGTTGGTAATGACAGATGGAAAGAGGGAGAGAGAAGGGAGGGAGAAAAGAAGTGAGAAGGGCAGAACTCTGTTTTGTCAACAGTCTGCAGGCTTCCTTTCTGTTAACGCATTTTTACTATGAACAAAATAACATCCTGAAACTCTATGCTCAAAGTGAATTTTTTTTCATTACAATTGCAGTTATTCAGCAAAACAGAGGTAACCTTTGAGTTATGCAAAAGAACACTGGAGGTTTTTGCCCTTTTTTAATTTTAGTGGGGTTTTTAATTTTTTTTTTTTAAAAAGGCTTCAATGCATTTTTCAACAGGAGAGGGTGTAATGAGTCTGTTGTGCCTAGGAGACTGACTTTTTCATTATTATAGTTGTTTTTTGTTGTTATTACTGGAACAGTGTCCAGCAACTTCAGGAATGGGCCAAGGCTTCATTGTTCTAGGATCTGCACAAGCACAGGAAACATGATGTCCTTTCTTAGAAGATTTTACAAATGTAAGAGGTACAGGCAAAGGTGCAAACACACCTACACAAAAATATGGCAGTGATTAAAACATACTAATTGTTCGTGTCCTCTCTGAGCTTCATGACAAGGTAGTTATTAAAAAAAAGAAAATCACATGTTAGCCAATAAAGCTCACTCAACCATTTCCCACACTTGGAGTTTAATTGAAATCTAAGACACTGTAGAAATAACTTAGCTTAACTTGAGGAATTAATCTCCATCTACCTGATCATTTTGATTAGGATCAGTAGTATGCTTTTGAAGGAAATCCCCAATTCCTATTCAGCTCACACTAGTTGGATTGTTTTTGGAGAAAATAAAATTAGAAGGTCTGCTCCATGCGTGAACATAGTGCACATCCACACTTCATGGATTCATAAGAGAGTATTTTCCATTTTCCCTAATTAATTGGACATTTCCACAGATATGCTTGATATGGAGAAATGTGCAGTCTTCATAAGAATCACAGGTTCATTCAGGTTGGAAAGGACCTCCATAGGTCTCTAGTCCAACATCCTGCTCAAAACAGAGTAATTCAACACTGAATTCAGATCAGGTTGTTCAGGACTTTATGCATGGCTCCATTTCATTGATAATCTCCCTGTGTGTATTCAAAGGCTGCAACCAAGTCTTCTCTGAAGCTGTTACTCTTCAGCTTGAAAAGGACAATCCCTGTCAGCCTCTGCTCATAGGGAAATTATTTCAGTCCCCAGCCACCTTGGCAGCCCTTTGCTTTCCTGCTTTCCTATCCTGAAGGGACCCTGCCTCCAAATGTCATTGCCAAACTGGACCAACAAGTTCTTCTAATGCATCCAGCACAATTCCTTTTCTATCCCACAGCTTCTTGTTCCTCCTTTCACCTCCCCTGTTCAGATATTTAGGATGCAATATTATTTCCAACTCAGCCTTCACCAGGAGACAGAGAAGACTCAGGCTGGTTGCCTAAGTGCAGCCATAGTGACACTTTGAATGTTGAGGGTACCTTTGCTTCATCCCTAGCTGCTCTTCCAGAAGGGTGCTTGTGACCTCTAGGTCCTTTGTCATATCACTCAGACAACATGGATGTCACAGATACCCTTAAGTATCTCAGGTAGAGCTAGAAGCTTTTATTTAGACAACTAAATTGAGGCCCTAGAGATCCAATCAGTCTTTAAACTTTCTGCTCTTTATCCTGTGAGACCACTGAGTTAACGGACACTGATGAAATAGACTGAGCGAAATCTCTCTTGAGGTGGGATTAAGTAAATCTGGCTTCTTCCCAGTGAGTTATGGCACTTATTTTCTCACAGCTTGCCAGCCATCTGTGAGTAGGTATGACCCTTTCATAAAAACCTTTTGCAGGTAGCAACTCCTCAGTTTGACTCATGCAATAATTTTTTAAAAGTGAATGCTCGCCATGACTTTAGTGCTAACTCTTTCAAGGAACAGAAGGATAACATTTCAAATCAAAGGACATTCAGGGGGTGTTTCTATCTGGGTATTTGGGTTTAGGTGTGGTGGTGCTTAAACCCAGATGGTAACTAAGACACATATGGCTGCTCACTCCTTCCCTCTGTGTTGGGATGGGGGAGAGGATTGGAAGAGATTGGGCTGAATCCAATCTCTTCAATTGAGATAAAGACAGTTTAATAGATAAAGCAAAATCCATACATGCAAACAAAGCAAAAAAAAAATAAATTAATTCACCACTTCCCATTGGCAGACAGGTGTTCAGCCATCTCCAGGAAAATCATGCTCTAGCGCATGTAATGATTATTTGGGAAGACAAATATTATAACTCCAAACATTCCTCCCATTTTGATTATTCCCACAGCTTTATGTGTGGAGTGTGACATCATATGGTATGGAGAATCCCTCTGGTTACTTGAGGCCAGCTGTCCCAATGTTTTTTGTGCACCCTCGGCCTACTCACTGGTGGGATGGGGCAAGAAGCAGAAAAGGCCTTTTCTCTGTGTCAGCCACTGCTCAGCAGTAACTAAAAAATACCTGTGTTATCAATGCTGTTTTCAGCACAAATCCAAAATGCATCCCCATACCCATAGGAAAATTAACCCTATCTCAGACAAAACCAGCACAGTGTTTACAAGGCAAGAGACAGTAGAAAATATCTCAGATGGCTATTTATTCTAGTGTCCTTAAACTAAGCTAGAAGAAATGGATCTGCTTATTTGTTGCAGAGAAGAAAAACAAACCAGAAAGCTGGCATGATAATTTGTTGTGCAAAAGGGAAAAAGAAGTCTTCAGAGGCAGTCCTCTGAGAAGTTATATAAAGCCAGTCAGATACCTCCCCAGCTCTGCAGACCACCCTAACACCAAGACTGACTGCACTCTGCAGATCACTGCAAGATGTCATTTTGAATATGCTGTTTAAAAGCAATGGAGATGGAAAAGAACTAAGCAGTATCTTGATTGAAGAGTTTCAAGGGCAGATGAAGGAGAGGGATGTGTGATATGAAAGATTTTTTCCATATATATTAGAAGTGAAATGTGTCAGAGAAATATCAGGATTTCTGGTAGCTTCTCCAAATCAACCTACAGCTTTGATCTGTGCAAGGCTGATCCCTCTCTAAAGCTTTTAACAATCTTTCTCCATTAGGATATTTCAGCAATTGGACATTTCTTCCCAGAGAAGTTATTTTTGTATTCAATTCATGATGTCAGGTGATGGAGTAAAAGAGAATTGATTATTACTTGTTAACTCCATGGTTTGGTTTTCCCTCTGTCAATTATTCCTGGGACAGACAGACAGACTATTTTTTAATCCATATATGTAGTCTAGCAATGTCTTATACACTCTTGTCTCTACAAGTTACACTTACTAGGCAGATCAGGTATCACACAGGCAGATGGCTATATATTTAATGTCCTTTATTTTTCTTTGCTATCCATGTGTAATTTGCAATGGAAAAATATCCAGACTTAAAGGAGCTTAAAAATGGGGGGGGGAATTCTAAGTTTAGTCGATCAGCAACTTGAAAAATTCACTTTCTAGTGTAGTTTTGCATTTTAAGAAAAGTTACAGCCCCTTTGAGGCTCCAGTAATTCCCAAACAACCCTAGCTAAACTCTAGTTCAAGGCTCATTTTCAAGATCTTCACTTTCAGACCTCTTTTCTCTGATGGAAGTTCTCAAACACCATTTTCTATCCCAAAAGCTGAATTATGCTTTCGTCTGAGTCCAGTGAGCCAAAGCTCCTACAGAAGGTTATCAATAACTGACCTGTGGGTCCTACTCCTTGTCTGATAGCACCAACCCACTAGCAATAACTGCAGCGAGGTGCAGTCTAGAAATAGAAGAGTCAGCTCAGGGCTGCAGGAATCTTAATGCCTAAATTTCTATTTCACAGTGACACGATAAAAAAGTAAAAGTACTGAAGTCTGCAAGCACAGGTAACCTGTAGTAGAATAAGGACATATACAGAGATGCATGTGTATTTTTGTGTGTACAGATCCATATGTGTGTGGATACACACCCATGCATGTATATGCTAATTCTGTAACAATAATAGACAACCTCCTTACTTTCCGCTCTAGAAGTCATTTTGGCTCAGAGGGGAAATCAATGCCGAGAATGTGCCCTGAAATGAGACATTCAAAATATGTTTGTTCTCTTGGGATGGGAATTGACACCTCCATGGTTAAGATACGTTGGGAAAGCTCTGATCTCTACAGTAGGACAGAAGCTCTGGGTATCTGGGACTGCTCATTAAAATAAAATAGCTTTTAAAAAACCCGTTTTTCAAAATAAATTTCCCTTTAACTCCCTGATGCTAACAGATTTATCCCTTGCGATAAGCCCACTAGCAGCTCAAAAAGAATAAATTAGTAAGTATGAAAATGTCTGTCTGCTAACGAGAGCCCTAGAAGCAGGACATGAGCTTGATACAGCACCTCCACTGCTTGATTTCTGTGGGAAGATACGAGCTCCTGCGTGATGTTAACCCGAATGTCTGGCTTCCATACCTGAATTCTCATAATGTCGAGTCCTGAAGGGGCTGTGAGGACTTATAATCAAGGATTCAGGAGAGGTGCAATTGTGTATCGTGTGGAGTAGCCTCCTGTTTATCATGCCTCATCATTGCATGCTGGAGCATTTAAGCTGCTGCTGCTGTCTCCAGATTGATGGCAGAGCCACGTGACGCTTCTCCAGAGTCCACTTGTGCTAATCGAGATAAATACTCTTTTGCAAGATGCAGCTGGTGCTCAAGGAGGCCTGGAAGAGAAATTTTCTGATTTAACGATTTTGATTTCTGATTATTTTTTTTTCCATGTTACAGGGGACTGGGGGTGAAGGTTTTGGTTCTGCATCAGTAGCTATAGTCCTGGCAGCTACCTGGCACTCCTCACAGCAAACCTGGTTTACTACCTCAGTGCTTGTGTAGTGGTACTCACGACTGCAGCTTTGTGCAGTAAACTCTTCTTGCACTCTCAGTGTTTTGCACAGAGTAGAAAGTTTAGCTTGAGAGTTGTACTTTGGGAAAGCTTCATTAAACAAAATTGCTGCTTTCTTTAAAAAATAATAACTAACGTGTGATCCTTATACAAGTTAAAATACAGTGTCCTGGTAGTGCTGTGCTCTTACTTCTCCAAGTAAGTATTTCAGCTTATGTCAAATAATTAAAGAAGTTTAAGAGTCTCCTACCCAAATCTCGCCTGTCTCTTGCCTTCTGGCCACCAAATCCTTTTTTTCTACACTTCCTGAACAAACATGAACGTGGTTCATATTCCTTTGGAAAGAGGAATCTGTTTCAGACCTCATTCATCAGTTTATCTACATTTCTTCTTCTAACCAGTCCAAACCTTTACATTGCAACTATAACTGAGCTTTCTTTCATGAATCATCATTCAACTATCTGTGTTGAAAATCCAGGTCATGGGAATTACCATCATCAATAATTGGGAGAAAAAATCCAGTCAGAATAGCAGGAGAAGGAAGCACATTTTGTTTTTCTTCTCTAATATTATTGGGCATGGAAAACACAAAAAGTAAGTAGATAAAAAAATTCCCAAATATTGTGAAACATAGTCTGTTATTACACCTAACTTCCCATTGTTCTTCTCCCCATCCTGAAAAAAACAAAAACACAAAACAAACATAAAAAAAATCAGCACTTTGACTAAGCAGCAGCTCAATAAAAGGTGACTGAAAAAAGTTTTTCCTCCCGTGAAGTGTGTGTAAACAGTGGCTATATCAAAGGATAAGTAACTATCTTCCCATATGTGAAATCAGCTGTGCAATGGTCCATAGGATAAGAGCCCACCTGATCCTTTTCATGTCTGTAATTGAGAAGTTGTTTCTCAATTTGATTGTTTTATTTTTAATTATGTAAAGTTGCCACTTACTTTTTACTAGTACATGAACAAAGGAAATTCAACAGATGGTGTCACACCAAGCAGGACCATCTTTGTTGAAACTACTTTAGCTAAAATTGCATTTGGCAGACACAGATACATTTTGGGGCATTGATGTTTTTCTTGTTCTTGCTATTGCCTTCTTAGGATTTCTTCATAGATTGAATTACTACCTTAATATTCACACAGCTTCCACAGTAATCTACCAGTGTTCCTCTAGAGCAGTTATTCTTGTTCAAGAGCCTGGAGTCCATTCTAAAAACAGATCTAGATGATCAAGCTTTTTTTTTTTTTTAAGGGTGGAAATCTATTTCAGATTTCGCCATATTTCAGAATATCTAATTTTACATGGTCCAGCTTTGAATATAAGGGTGATTCAGATGACACCATAGCCATTCATGTGTCCTTGTACTGGGTCTGGTGGGGACAGAAGCTGGCAGAGATATGTTTTATGTTTGTGGCCAAAAAAAACGCTGTTAACACACTGATGCTTTAACTATTGCTAAACGCTATTTGCATAGCATTAAGGGTTTCTCTGCTTTTCACTGTGCCCCTCCAGGGAATTGATATGGGGTGCGCAAGAGGCTGTGCAAGCGGACACAACCTGGCAGGTGTTCTAAACTAACTAAAGGGATATTCCATGTCATATGACATCATGCTCAGTAGTAAAAAGATTGAGAATGGGGCTTAGGGTGGATAGCCATATTTTGTTCAGGAACTGACTGGGATTTGTCTACCCTTGGAAGGTTGTGAGTGATTGTCTTTGACTCACACGTCCTTTGGCAATCCAGGCTTGGCTTGATACTGTGTATGGAACATTGCTCAAAACCTACATTTTGTCTTCATTTGAGGTCCATTTGATTTGTCAGTGCTCAGTTTGCTTATGAGATAGATTTTTACTGATAAAATCATTAATGTCATTGAGGACAATTCTCCACGCACATCATTCCACAGAGAAAGAGAGAACCATGATGAAAAGTGAATGTCTGGAAGCATGGGACCTAATGCATCAGGAGCAGTGCAAAGCAAAGGACAAGAATTAAAATATTTAAGAACTTATATATTAAATGAAAGAAAAGGTTTTGAAATTATCGTCATCCATCCGTGTTGTCACAGGGAAGAAAGATGTTATCTTCTCTTAACTTCAAATTAGTCTGTTGTTCTCCAGACTCTATCAAAGGAGTAATAAATAGTACTGATTCACTCTCTGAATTCTTGAAATTACAGCCAAAATGAGTATCATGAGAGTGAAAAAAACTGTTCTTATTCTGGGTAAGTTTGAGGGACACAATGGTGGTGAATGAACCACTCACCATGCCCATCTGTCATATATTCAAGAACAGCTGAAGCTCAGTAACAAGCAGGATTCAAATTCAAATGATATTGTTCAGTGTCCTTACTCTACTGGCATTCATACAGACTGACAGAGTAAATGAGATATGCTATCAATCCATTAGTAAATCTGTCTTGTTTTTTTTTTTTCCTGAAACTGCAGTCACATTCAACTCATAAATGTGTATGTGTTACGTAAAACTGTGTACATCAGGAAGTCACTTAATCAGAATAATGTCTGATTTGGGGTACATCTGGTAGCCCATTCCCAAAGTTTCAAGCTTCTTCATACACAGGAGACAAGGCTACAACTATGCTTAGGGAAAGCACGGGAAATATTCCTTGGCACTGAAACATAGTCATGGGTACTAGTACAGCATAGTACACATAGTTTGACTTGCTTCAACTAGCAGTGTCCCAGCCCATCCTTAGCCAGCACTCAAAACCTAGCACAGTCCAGAGACTGCTCCCAAAAACCACTCTGGATGAATGCACACGATTCTGGACAATAGCAGTATTTAACAGGACAGACACAGATTGTTCCACAACAGTTGGCATTGCCACCAGAGAAGAGTATCAATCAAGACTATTTAATTTACTGAAGTCCTTTAAAGTCATTCCACTGTTTTCAGAAGATATGGAGACAAGCTTGGAATTAAGCAAAACACTGCTGGCTCTGTAGTACGTATAACAGCAACTATGTAGTCTGAATCAAAGCCTTTTTTGGTACTCTGTAGTGATTTAAACAACTTCTCTAAGTGACTTGAGTTCAGATGAGTGAAATCATTGTTATCATATTTTCTGCGGATTTGTTTTTGAGTTTGTGGGGGTTTGTTTTGGATTTCTTTTTTTTTTTTTTCAATAAACACCCAAGGAAAACAATTATCTAATATATTCCACTTTGATGCACTGAAATTGGCCCTGATACCACTAGGAGCATAGTTAGACTATAGTGCTTACTGCTTATGAACTTCCTATTTTGGATACCTTAAAGTATCTTCTGTGAAACAACATCTGCTGTTCTCTGTCAGTTCCTTCTGCTGCTTTTCCAGTCAAAGGAGGTAACTCTGAATCAAATGAACCTTGCAAAGGAAGAGATAAACAAGCTAACATACTTTTGGTGTCAATGTGAATGGACATGAACTGCAGTTACCCCTATCTTTCTAAATAACACTGTACAGCACATTGCGTCTTCCTGTATTTGCCACATACTCTGTTTCACAAAGTTTCATGGAAACCAAAGATATTTCAGCAGAGGAAAAAAAAAATCCCAAACCATAGTGCTATGTTTAATAATCCTTGCATGTACATTTTTCTATCCTGTTATGTGATAGTGTTTTTCTCTAGGCTAGTGAATAAATTGCATATTTATTTTAGTCGAATTTGTGTTAGCACAGAAGGAAAAGTAACCACATATTTGAGCAAGGTTATGGCAGTGGTTACTGTGAAAGCACGTTTTGTTATCTAAAGTAATCTAAATTGGAGCAGGGCTGTAAGTCAAATAACAAAGGATCCTGACATAGCTGTGATATACTTAATTTCCTTTCTCATTAAAGAATGATACAGTGTCCTTAAGAGACATTCATTTTCTGAGTATCTCAGGGGATCAGATTAATATGGAACTAGTGGTAAAGTGCTTAAATGGACTCAATCAAGACCAAGTGAAATCCATCCTTGGACTATTAGAAAGATAGAAGGAGAAATTACAAAACTGTGTTAGTGTAGAGATGTCTTCTTACATGCTATGGAAAAAAAAAAAAGTGAGGAGAGAAAAAGTGAGTTTTTCTTTCTCCTTGTCAATTCTTTATCAGTTTCCTAAATGACCTTGAAATGAGGAATTCTTATTTATTTATTTATTAGTTTTAAAAATAACCTCTGGATATATGTTTCTCTGTTTATTCTCCTGACTAAAATATAAGCAAGACCTCTGTACTGAAAATCCTCTCCCTATAAGACAGCACTAATGAAGTTTACCTATCACGCAGAGTACCGTGAAGACATGAGTAGGATGTAATTTGTCTATGGGCCTCACACTAGATGTCAGACCACACATACATTTTGCTTTGATGTTTGTAAAGGAATGTGAGTCTGGATGGAGAGCAGTATGCCAGGTACGGTTATGTCCAACACTTCAATTAAAAGATAGGGTTTTGGCTTCAAGAAGGAAGAATTCTGCTATTGTAAGAAGGCCACGTGTTCTTTTACTTACTTTGCAAAGAAGATCTGTAAATTTTTATAGCAGCATTATTGACTATTTTATTGATGGTTATTTTAGAAGCAGCATAAATAGTCACAGTTTTATGGTCATGACTCCATCAGGGAGCTACTAGTTTCCAGATTTTTTTTTTTTTTCCATCCACATTCTTGTCCCTCTGTAATAACCTTTAGGCCACTGTCCTTCCATCCCAAATTTCTTTTGTGTCTACTTTTGTCCTCGGTTCTAATATAAACCAGGGACAATGCCACTGTAATGTAAAATCTTAACCAAATCCATAAAAAGACTTGAAAGCAAGACCAGGATGAGAAAGTTCTCATCAACCATCTACTTGTGAGCTAAGAGGTAGACCACAGATTTGCTACAAAATGCCATCCTCCCCTGTTTCACAAACCTATAAACCCTCTCACTAAACAAATTCCATTTGTTCTCCTCTGTGCCCTTTAATTATCCAGTACTTTCCCATTAACTTAATTATTTAAGTGCTTTTCACTCCCATGCTGTTGCATGTACAGATGCTATGTGTATAATACATTAAACCTGCACAATTGACTTACATTTAAGTGTCACCAGTTGTGTAATGTTCTGTGTTTGTTTTGTATTCATGACACCGTGAAGAAATGAAATTCTTTGTGTTAGTAAACAGAGCTCTGGTTATTGCTGCTCAGAGCTGGAGCAAATTGGGGGGAAAAAAAAAAGACGACACTATTGCTATTAAAAAACAAGGACTTGAAGAAACTGAAGCAGTGAATACCGCTCAATCATCTGCATCATCATCATCTTAAACTGTAAATGTGTTTCTGTTAAAACCATGGGAAAACAGCAAGGACACATATTTAGACTGACTTTTTCCTGTATTTGAGAATGTAGCCACTAACTTAGCAAGGAAACCACATCTCTGAGGAAGCTCAACTGAATTGAAACATTAGTGGCTGCATATTTCTTAATTACCTGAGGTCCTGAGTGGCCTGCTTAAAATTAAAACAACCAGAAATTCTTAACAGGAAAAAAAACCCCAAACCAGCCGCATCTAAATCACTTTCCTGAGATCTATCATTACTTTCCATTTACCTTACCCAAGTGTTGGGATTAAGGGCAAAGTCTCCAAACAAAGGCCTTCTAATAACTCATATCCCACGTATCAAACACTCATGGAAATGCCTTCACAATATTTCAATGAAATAAATAGTGGGTTTATCACCATAAGTTTGAAGTTGCCAGTTAAGTACATCTGGCAAAGCCCAAATGAGTCATGGGTAATTTCCTTCCAACTCTGTGCACTTCTCCTGGGTAAACTTGCTTTAAAGGCACATTGATAGCACTGACCTGCCTCCCCCATGGCATAATCCATCACCAGATGCCTTCCACAATGAAATAGTTACGGTCACAGAAAAACACCGTATACATCCTGGCCCAGTAGGAACTCAAGAAAACCACCGGTATTCCCAGAAATAAAAGGGGCATAAAAAAAATACTGTGTTTATTGCATATTTTCTTTCCACCCTATATCTGCAAATTGAATGCTGAGTGAGGCTAGATCTATATTCATTCTCAAACTGGTAATCAGTCACATGGGGTCTCCCAGGGATCAATATCGGGCCCAACACTGTTTAACATCTTCATAAGTGATTTGGATGTTGGGATCAAGAGCACCCTGATGAAGTCTGCAGATAACACCAAAATGTGTGGGGCAGTTGACACTCCAGAAGGGAGAGGCAGCCTCCAGGAAGCCCTGGACAGGCTGGAGGAGTGGGCTAGCAGGAACCTTATGAAGTTCAATGGAGATGAGTCTTGCACCTGGAAATACATAACCCAGGAATGCAGCTCAGACTGGGATACACCTGGCTCGAGACCAGCCCTGTGGAAAGACACCTGGGGTCTTGGTGGACAACAAGCACAACATGAGTGACTGGTGTGCTGCAGCAGCAAAGAAAGCCAAGAGGATGCTGGGTTGCATTAACAAGGGCATCACCAGCAGATACAGAGACATTATCCCATTCTACTCAGCACTGGTCAGACTACAC
>VWZY01003188.1:442140-464986 GCA_013399075.1 Chloroceryle aenea
GAAGGGCCATGAGCATGATCAGAAGACTGGAAAACCTGACATATGAAGAAAGGCTGAGAAAACTGGGTTTGTTCAGCTTCGAGAAGAGAAGGCTTAGGGGAGAGACCTTATTACCATGTACCAGGACAGAAAAGGTGGCTGCCAGGAAGATAGAGACTCCCTTTTTACAAGAAGTCCAATGGAAAAGACAAAGGGCAATGGGTACAAATTAATCCTGCAGAGATTCCAATTGGACTCCAGAAGAAAATTTATCACCGTGAGAACATTGGAATCATCTCTAGGGGAAGTGGTGGATTCCCCTGCACTGGACAGTTTTAAGACTCAGCTTGACAGGGTGCTGGCCAGAGAATTTAAACTATTTACTCATTTATTTAACCTTGAAAGGTTGGACTAGATGATCCTTAAAGTACCTTCCAACCTGTTTGTAGCTGAGCTAGTTGCCTGGAATACCACCAAACTCACTGGAGAGCTAGTTCAATGTAACTAGGAAAGCTTAAGGTATGTGCCATCTAAAGTAGATACTACGTTTTGTCAGACAATCTGTATACAGAAAATGTGGTCTGTATTTCTTCATGACATATACTGGCAGTCTGGGTCAATGGCAAAGCCACAGATGTCTGTACTGTAGCCATCACGTACTCAATTCTGTGGGACAAGAGACACATGCTTAAGAAATGGAATCAAACTTTTAATCTTTAATTTAAATTCTCCCATAAAATTTGAATTTGACTTTGAATAAACCTTAGTGAATAGATTTTGAAGAAAGACAAATATTTTAAAAACTTGTTTTGTTTAACACCAGTTTAAAAACTTTAATTTAGATAAATACCTAGTCTTAGAAGATTTAAAAATTGGAAATTAAAGTTTAAAATCTAATGAAACCTTTGAAGTTTTACATTTATGTGAGTGAGCTTTTGTGTATTTTTGTTCTGCATTTCTCCACAAATAAACACAAGGGAAGGAGGGCGAATGTTTGCTTTTCATTTTTGGGTATGGCTGTTCAGCAATTACACTGTTGGCTGTTGTTGTGCGAATTGCTCATCTCACTTAACTTCAGCCATCTGGGGCTGCATCTCTACTGGTAAATAAAACAGGACTAGGGTGGGGGCTCAGGCTCTGGACTGTGCTTACCCTGAGATGATCATCATCTGCCAACTGTTTTCCTGAATAATGCCCAGTTGGTTCAGACACACATTAGGACCAGAGACAAGTCCCAACAGACTGTTCAGAGAACAATGCACCAGCTTTGGCTCTTTGCACTCTACAAAGCCATCTAACACCATTCCATCAGGATGTGCACTTTCCAACACTACCATCTGCCAGGCCCAAGAGTCTGTAACACACACTTTCATATTCATGGTGTGAAAACACTGTGGTGAGAGGTTGCTATACAGCTATCACATTATTTATGGTATTTTTAACTGGAAAAAGAAACACACACACACATTACCTTTCTTTATGACTCCAAAGAGGCAATCAGGGAGTCCAGAGGAGATACAGTGCCAACAATACAGACATGCCTTATCAGTGCAAATTATGCCAGAGAACAATCCCTGTTTAGCAGCATATATAGAACAAGGAAGTTACTGACCTGGTCACTTCAGTAATCTGTTAATGAATAAGAAAAAAGGAATTTCTAAGTGGTCATATATATCCCTCCAGAAGTATATCTCAGCATGGGACCTATCCTCCTCTGAAGATGCCTCTTCAATTGACTGTAGTTCGGTCACTGAACTTCTAGATGGATAAAGTTAGCAAAGTCCTTTAGGCATGAGCAGTCTCATGAAGGTATCGGATGGTTTCTAGTTTTCATTCTTGCAATGAATGCATCTGTGTCACCTGCCCATCTGTAAGCTCCTGTTTTTCTCTGCATGAGTTCCCTTTCTTTTGGCATCATTAGACCACACCACCCTTTAAGCAGAAAGTCAGCAGAAGTCACGTCTGCCATATAACCCCAAGCATACACCATTCCCATCTTCACTGGCATACAATGCTAACATACCTATCCTGTGTGCTGAGCCACCCTCAAGGCAGATTTTTCTATCGATCTCCTGCATTTAAGAAAGTTAGATATTTTAAGGAATTAGCAATGCAAAATTAATCATCCAAATCAGTGCTTTGCACGGGATTTGTAGCAAATTAAATGGAGCTTTCTCCAGATAAAAAGCACCCACTCATTAACACAAAAGCTCTTCAAAGAGTTGCAGGGTAATGCAACTGCTTCATAAGCCTGGTTTACACATGGATTACTCTCATTCCAGACTGTGTTGCCTCTACCCCACATGGGCAAGATTTTTACCTTCTTGTGTGATTTCATTGACTGCAATATAATTATTCCATGAGATAATTTAGCCCTTTCTTTTTCAGCAGTTGTCTCATGCGCCCTACCTTCCAAGGATTCACATGAGAAACACAGCACTTGGGTGAAACTGAGCTTAAGAGAAAAAGAGATTCTAGTCATATGAAAATCGGGGAACAAGACCCTGCATGGTGTAAATGAAGTATCTTGTAAAATGAAACATCTTTTTTCTTCAGTTTGAGCCTACGTGTGATGATTGTGAGTGTATCCATATTATTGAAATCAGGGGAAGTAATCTCATGTCTAAGGTTTGAATTATGATAACAACTGAAAATATTCCATTGTTCTTGCTGAGTGTATCAACTCCCGATTCAGTGTCTCAGGCAGGCAAAACTGCTACAACCCAGACACACATACATATATCAAATGCAGATGAGATAGAAGGAATGCTGAGTGTATACATGAGGGTAAACAGTGGTTTTTATTAGCTGTGGAATAAACAAGAGGTCTAAGTGAATAATAAAGACTGAAAGACAAAGTATTTTAAAATATGAAAAAAATCAAATTAAGGATCACATTTTGCATCTGACTGAAACCAGAATTGTGGGATCTGAAATGAGCTACCCTGATATAGCCCAGAGGCTGACCTGTGAGATTGCTTAACAGATTAAGAGTTCACCTGTATTACACATCCTGCATACCCTTTTGGTGCAAACAGTGCTAAGAAAAATAGAAAACGTCAAGTTTATTATGCTGAAGTTGAAAAAAGAAAACCACATTTTGGAAAAAGCATAGTCAGTATGGAGTTTTTCATGTTGATTTTTGGCATTTCCTAGAATTTTTCCTAATCGCCTTTTCTGGATGTTTTTGAAGAAAGAACCCTGGAGAAAGAAGACCCCTTGCTGTACAGTCTTACCGAGAGGGAAGAGCAATGTGGAAGATTTCAGCACATCCTTCTTAGAACAGCAAAGGCTGACTAAAACTCTGGCATCTCTGTGGGACTGAGAACAGATCAGTACACATGGAGGAGTGTTCTGGAGGATGGAAAAAAGTGATTCTGTGTTCCACTTACTTTCTCTGAACTGCGTATCCCAGCAGGTCCTTCTGCACAACCCACTGGTGCAAAAAGGTACTCAAACTGTTCCTACAGCATAGTCACATTACTAGGGAGTTATATCCCAGTTTCTCATCCATAGCTATTTTCTGTGCAGCTATTTGTGACTTTGGCATCCATTTTTTACTAGGTAATGCATTGTACTATGTAGATATGTTCTTCCTGAACACTTTGATTTTCCTTTTTCACACTTTGATGGCTACTGAGGGCCTCTACCGAGGATGTCTCCAGTAGACTGGAACACATGGCAAAGCTGCTTGCTAACTTGAGATGGTAGGACCTTATGTTACAATTTAAGGGACATTATGTTAGATATAGGGTCAGTCAGTCATAAAACTGCTCTCAAACCCAACTCACAAACCTGTTTGGCAATGTTAATTTCTTGTATCATTTGGTACATTGGGTTCCCATGGAACGGTTTTGATACTGAGGAGGCTGCAGGCATGCTTCTGTGAGAAGAGACCAGGAGCTGCCCACATGTCTGATAGAGCCAGGACCCATTGCTAGTCAAAGCTGAGCCCATCAGCAATGCTGGTAGAGGTTCTCTGGTGACATATTTGATAAAGAGTAAAATGACCTGTGTAGCAGGAGAGTGAGAAAGTGGCTTGGTGTGAACCTGGTGGCCAGACCGGCTTAACCTACCAGACATGGTCATGATCAGCCAAGTGTTTTCATACTTATGGAGAGAGTGTGATCATAGCCCAGACTTCATAAGCTTCTCTGACAAGTTCTACCCAGTTCATGATGTTAATTCTTTTTCACCGTGGAGCTTGTGATATTCTTAATGTAAAAACACTTAGATGCAGTGATCAGTGAGATGGTTTTACTGTCTTACTCATTCTGAAAAAGAGTTTACACTAGTCAGTTCTTCAATCCAACTATAGTGATGGATACTGGACTCTTCTCCATCTCTGAAATCATTACTAGCAGTGCTAGCTAAATTGAAAATTCTTAATTTCTACTGTCTGGGTCAAGATTTCAATTTTGAGAGGTCAGATATTTAAGGAATGGAAGAGTCCAAGTTTTGACATCTTATTTTGTTGTGGAACATAGAAAAAGCCCCAAATAAATTATGTTCCACAATTTACATCAGATATACAAATGCAATACTCATCCCACAGCAAACTGTCACTATTTTTTTCAGGATAAAGTCCTTCACTATATCATTTACACATGCAATAGAGAAGAATAGTAATATTTAAAGATACAATATATATCCATGAGCAGATGTATGTGTATTTACACACACAGAGAAGTAGGGGTGTAAATCAAGGGATTCTCTGTAAAGGTTTTGATTCCCTTTTATTGTATGCTGAAATATTTGACCTATTTCTGGGGAAAAACACTGGCCAATGAATGAGATCTTAACATTGTCACTTAATTATTATGTCCAGTAAAAGAGTTAAAATTGATATCTGAATGCAGCATTTTAAGCAACTGCTCAAGAGTATGGGGAAAAGATTCTTCAAGTGCTTTAAAGGAAAATATTTAAATATGATTTAATATAAAAGTTTTGATGTCTGTATCAGGTTACTTATAAAAAGCTGTATCTGTCATATGTGAAATTTGGAATTGTTTTCCTTTCAATTATAAATAGCTTTTTTTCTGTCAACATTTTCCTAAGTTTGAGCTAAGCTATGCTGCCCTGTCCTGTGTTCATGTAGCAGTTGCCCTGGGGAAAAAAATGACAATTTAATAGAAAAACACAGTTGGGGATATGTGGGTGGCAATTTCAGAACCATATCTTAAAACAGGAGTCAGACTTTGAATAACAGATTGCTGATCATGCTCTAAAAATATCTCTAAAATATTCAGCTGAATATATGAATGTATTCATTATTACCTTATAATAAACTTGTTGCATGGGTTTTTATATCCCTAGGTCATTTTAATGCTTTTGCAGGTCTTTGTGACTGCCTACACCAACGTGGAATGTACTTGCTTTCTAGTTTCTGAGATGTTGAGATCTGTTTAAACTTACCAGGGTATCAAATTCTCTTTTGAACTGCATATCCAAACTTGCATATGATTGTAAAGATTTCTCTCATCAAAACTGTGGCTAAGGAACAGTTTGGAATTCAATTTTCCCCAAGAAAGTTTGTTTTAATAAAGATATATAGTGATAGGACAAGGGGAAGATGTTTTCAACTGGAAGAGGGTTGATTTAGATTAGATGAAAGGAAAAAGTTCTTCAGTGTGAGGGTGGTGAGACTGGAACAGGTTGCCCAGCGAGGCTGTGGATGTCCCATCCCTAGAAGTGTTCAAAGTGAGGTTGGATGGGCTTTGAACAACCTGGTCTAGTGGAAGTTGTCCCTGGAAGATAGTTGCTATGACTTCTAGATATCTTTTAAACATATACAATTAAAACGTTTTTAGTAACTCTAACAGAAAAGAGACCTAAAGGAAACCTCTTGGTTCACCAAAACCAGTCTCACTGCTATCACAGACAACTGTAATATCTAATGTGACAGGATTGATAAATGTCCATTTTAAGATTCAGGAGAGCTTTTTATTCTCACCTGTCCTGCTGGAGAGCTCTTTAGGACCTCACATCTACAGAAGTTAGACAATTTCCTCCAAATTTATTCATGACCAGTAATAAAGAAGCATCTCGCATTTTATCACTGAGATAATAAATGTCATTGCTCTGTTACAGGATAAAACTCAGCAGAACAGATTGTGAATCCCTTAAGAGAGGGAAAAAAAGCTCAAACTAGAAACAAACAAAATTTACCATCAAGATATATATATAAAAATGTTCATTTTAACAATACTCTTTATATTTTTTTCTCAAAGCTTAATTTTGAACAGCTTAGCTTTTACAAGATGAATTGTCTAAACTGTGTAGAAAGGTTGGGGGGGTTTAACTCTGAAAAGTCAACATATATTCTTTACTGGAAGTGATTAAATTATCTGTAACCTGCTCCCAGTGAGTAACTTATCAGTTATTTACTGCAAATATTTGGATCAAGTCTTGGCCTAATAAACTGCACATCGTATTGCTCATGAGATGCGTGCAGCAATGGAACTAAAAGTGCATGTAAGAAGGAAATTAAATTCAGAATGAAAATACAGCTATAGTGAGAGATAGTCAGTTTTCAACCTCTGATTCCAAGTGGTTTGCACCAATTTATACCAGTGAAAACTTTTTATCTTTCTGCATAATGTATTCCTCATCCTAACCTTTAAGCAGCATACGAAAAATGAAGAGTGGCAGTTCTATATATCCCTGGATGCATCTTGTTGTCCACCTAATAATGAACTGTCTTTTCAGAAGGAACTCATATTACTGAGCATTTTCTATAATGAAATTTGCAAGACAATTCACACTGTTTCATTACTGGGACACGTTTATGCACGTCATGCAAGAGTATTCATCATGGCTTTAGAATTTTATCTCAGGGGTTTTTTGCTTATGTGGTCAAAGCACGGGGCCAAGACTCAGGAGACACAGATTTATTCCTTACTAAGTATCAGCTTTTATAGCTTTAAATGGTGTGCAGGACATTTTTCTTTTGTTACTTAGAAATTTCTCTTTGTTACTTTGAAAAGGGTAAATAATGCCATATCTAATAAACACCTTTTTCCACTGTGTTTCCCTAGAAAAAGAAAAAAAAAGAGAACAGCAATTACAGTAATGGGAAAGCAAAATATTTAAGTCCTAAATTAGACAGGAGAGATTTGAGTCTTTAGTTTTAGATTCTCCATTGATGCTGCATAAAGCAGCAGTGTTGTAACAGGTGCTTTCCATGGTAATTCCTACTTCTGTTGAGAGCAGCAGCTGCCACATGAAACCTTCTTCAGGTGGCTGGATTTGTAAAAGAGTCAGGTAATGAACTACATCATCTCTTCATGGTGATTTCACAACTTTGTGACCTTGAATGTTCGTGGCATACTTGGTCTCTGTGCCAAACTCTTACACCTTGTTTTGTGTTGTTCAGCTTCCAACCCCTTGTATCACTGCTGATTTCAGGGAGGTTCCTAGCAGCAATTATTAGTTCTTATTTCAAACAATATGAATATATTACATGCTGGGGGTGGTGTTACTAGGTTTTGTTATTTGGACTTTCTTTTTTCTTTTTTTTCTTTTCTTCCCTTTTGTGACAGAGGGTCATCTAAGATAACTGTGTTATGCAAGTAATTGAGCACAGCCAACCTTTCCTGGATTCAGGGCTGGTTTTTTTGGTTTGGTTTGGTTTTTTTTAACATCTCTTTTGAATAATTCAGTAAAATACTTGAGATGTAGATATTTTCCCACAAAATCAGTTACAAATTCTGCACAAATTCTATAGCAGCAGCAGCAGGAACATGACCCATTTCTACCTTTCTTCTGGACTCCCATTCCCACAGAATCTTAGAATGGCAGGGGTTGGAAGGGACCTCTAAAGATCACCGAGTCCAACCCCAGAGCAGAATAGCCTAGAGTAGATCACATAGGAACAAGCTTCCCCCATTTATTGTACATCATGATGCAAAAAAGGAGGAGCATAAAGTAAAAGGAGGTCCATGGGTGTGCGCCAGTCCACTCTATGTGACATGTTAAATTGATTTTCTTTCCCAATGGAAACCAAGGCACAGAGGACTTGTGTGGATGTTGTATTTAGAAGAAAAAAAAGGTGTCTGGAGCATGCGGCCAGATCTGGAATTAAGAGTGCTCACCTGGCCATGGGAACTAGACAAGAGTATAAGATGGCAATTAATAATTACCACAAGTTAATATATCACTGATATTAAAAAGCTTTCCATGCCCTGTTCTGCTACCTCAAGCACAGCTTTTATTCGGGTGCAAGAAAGGAGGAACTGCTGGGAACAGCCTTTTCAAAAGGATGTTTGTGTAATGAGCTTGTCAGTGAGCAGCAGGATTCTCGGTCACTGATGCTGAACAGAATTGCATCACCTGGGCAAAGCCCAGCTACTGACTGGCCCCTAATTCCCTACAGGTCTATATATAAAGTCAGGAATGAACTGCCATGACCCTTCATTTTCATCTTTGTATAATAGAGGTGATACGAAATAGTAATTTCACCACTGAGTCCATAAAGTCTACTTAAAACAAAATGCGTATTTTAAGTAGGAAAAAAAAAAAAATCCAATCTTGATTTAAAGGCTTCAAGTCAAGGAAATCCTCCTTGCCTGAACATAATCTTTTCCCTTGCAAAATTAAAAAAAAGTGTCTTGCTTCTAGCCTATGACATTTCATCTTCCAGCTCAGCCACCCACCCATTTATTTCACTTTGTAAATGTTCACTTCATTGTAGCCTGTTCATGGGTGAAGCATAGAGATCAGGATTTGGAAGTATTATTTGCCTATAACTCAAATTTCCTCAACATCAGTGAAATTTCACAGATATTTTTAAGCCTTTTATGAATGGCTGCTTTTTTCAGATGTAGACATTAAATCAATTCCAGAATGATATCACTACTATTTCTCCTACTCCTACCTGAGAATTTTCAGTTAATGTATTCCAAGTTCAAGTCCCCTTTGCTACAACAATTTGCAATGTTTATTCAGCCAGTTACTTCTGTAATTTATAAGTTATTTCTGATACTCCATTCCAAAATCTTGTTCATCAACTTGCAAATTTGCAAGTATTTTGCATCACGGTGCATGGCATTGATTGTTTTCCAAGTGATCCCATCTTAAACATTTGTCAAACACTGCATCATGGACAATTTTTACCAGAATTAATAGGATGTCAGCAATGGGTCTCCACAGAACTTCTAATTGCTCCCTGAAACTTTCAAAACAGGGTCCAGCTTCCCTATTACATTTAAATGCATGTCATAAGTGCAACAGACATTTTAAATGTCATTAACAGGGACTAGTGCTGTACAGTATCTTGGGAACTGTGCAGCTGTCACCAACTCCATGGTGATATGGACAGTGGGATTGAGTGCACCCTCAGCAAGCTTGCAGATGACACCAAGCTGTGTGGTGTGGTTGACACACTGAAGGGATGGGATGACATCTACAGGGACCTGGACAGGCTCGAGAGGTGAGCCCATGCAAACCTCATGAAGTTCAACAGGGCCAAGTGCGAGGCCCTGCACAGGGGTCAGGGCAATCCCAAGCACAAATCCAGGCTGGTTGTTGAATAGGTGGAGAGCCGCCCTTTGGAGAAAGACTTGGGGGTGTTACTGTATGAAATACTCAGTATGATTCAGCAATGTGCACTCACAGTTCAGAAAGCCTACTGTATCCTAGGCTGCATCAGAAGAACTGCAGGCAGCAAGTCGAGGCAGGTGATTCTCCCCCTCTACTCCACTGTCCTGAGACTCCACCCAGAGTACTGTCTTCAGGTCTGGTGTTCAGCTCAGCATAACAAAGACATGGACCTGTTGGAGCCAGAGGAGGACCACAAAGATGATCAAGAGACTGGAGCACATCCCCTGTGAGGACAGGCTGCAAGAGTTGGGGTGGTTCAGCCTGGAAAAGAGTAGGCTTCAAAGAGACTTTGTAGCAGCCTTACAGTACTTAGAGAGGGAACTTTCTTAGAGGAAAGGTGAGGCAGGACTCTTCATCAGTGAATGAAGTGATAGGATGAGGGGTAAGGGCTTCAAACAGAAAGACAGCAGCTTTAGATTAGCTAAAGAAGATAAGGAAGAAATTCTTTACTCTGAGGGTGGTGTGACAGTGAAACAGGTTGTTCAGAGAAATTGTGGATACCCCCTTCCTGAAGTGTTCAACACTTGTTTGAGCAACCTGGTTTAGTGGGAGGTGTCCCAGCCCATGCCAGGAAAGTTGGAACTAGAAGATCTTTAAGGTCCCTTCCAACCCAACCCATTCTATCATTCTGTGATCATGGTGAAGGAACATGCAAGGAACACCAGGACAAATGGAGAGGAGACCAGCTGTTTTTGACTGAGTGCAGCAATTTTGCTGCTGTCAACCCTAGCAGCAGTTACCTGGCAGCACCATGGCAGAGAGCTATAAGTGTATAGTGGGAAAGCAGTTACTGTATTGACTTTTGAACTGTACTGAGTTGAATCAAGAAGTAGGCGTTTCCAAAACACATTCATTTACAAGAACATGTGCAGAGTTGTTCTGAGTTTCTTTCACTCTTAATTCCTTTTTTACTCTGTGTGGCATAAGGTGGGCAGAAGAAGTGAAGGGAATATAATTCTTCCTCAGGAAATCTGAAACTTGAATGTTTCTTTACAATGAGTGTTGGCTTTGCACTTAGTTTGACTTCTTAGAAGTCAGTTTGTGTGAAGGAAGAAAATGATCAGATTCTCTCTCCTGATACCTGTTTTACCCTCAGAACATGTTCTCCATATATTAGGTTTATTACAGGTGATGAGGGCAACTTTTGTGAGAATCTCATGGTCATAAAATGATGGCAAAAGACTGAAAAGTGAAATCCCTTCTCCTTTTCCCCAACTGCCATTCGTCAGCTAAGCCAGCTCAGCATTTTCTGACATTTTCTGCTTTAACGTGCTTAAACTTGTGATACATTGTCAGAGGGTTTAGCCAATGGCAGGATTACAAAATGCCAGACACATCACTGTTAGTTCCACTCAAGCTCTCCTTAAATACATTACTTTTTGATAGAAATTACTCATGATCTGTGGGTGGCAAACTGGATCCCGCCAATTCCAGCAACTCCAGTGAAAGCTGAGAGGTTAATAGTTCATTTAGGATTTGACACAAAAATCTAGCCAGCAAGCAAGCAAACTTTTTGTTCAAAGTTTGTAGTGGTGAAAATAAGGGACACATGTTCTCGTGATTCATCTTTGGGACACACCTATGAAGTCAACAGATTAATTTAATGGAATATACACTTGAAGTCAGTAAACATTTCCTGGGAAAATCTTTCCTGCCTTCTCCGACTACAGTTTAAATAAAACATATGTGTATATATGTCAATAAATATATATGCAAATATGTACATTCTCTTATCCCTTCTTAAGCTGAGGTGGAAAGCTGAATAAAGTTCTACCTGTCCATTTCTTTTAGGCCTACTAGGGTGCATGGTGCCTGCTAGGTTAGCTTTTCCATGGCAGGCTGCCAACACAAACCTCACTCACATCACCAATTGCTTTCTGTTTATACATCTCCTGTAGGATGACAGGACCATATGGGAACCTGAGATCTGTGCATCTTGCCTGACACTGAGGCAACTGTACCAGGCAGGCAGCTGTGAGCACTGAAGAAGCACTGTGCCTGGAGAACAGAGCCCTGTGGACATTGCACAGGACCTCAGGTTTTTAAGCTAAGCATCCTTCAGCAATGAAACCAGGTGGTAAACCTGAATCCTGCATCTGGTTGATAAAGGAGGGGAATCCTTCACACTGCCATGGGAGAGAAAACTAATTTGTTCAAAACCAGATATTTTACTGATACAGCTTCATCAGTTCTCACTGCTTTTAAGGAAGAGGAAATGCAAGCTTCTCTGCTAATGTTTTAGTTCTGTGGTCCTGCTCTATTTTCCAGCGATTTCCACCAGTTCTCGGAACATATATCAGAATGAACTTTCTCATCCTGGGGTCTCAGATGGGACAAATAAGGTAGTGTGTCAAAGTGTAGCAATTGGTATGAAATGACTTCATCCCCCACACTGTTTGGCTACTACATGTGATTAGTGAAGAGCATATGACTGCTAGAAGACATGAAGCTCCTGCCAAAATATTGCTTAATTTAGCTGGAATATAAGCAAACATAAAACAACAACAAAGACCCACAGTACTTATTTGCATAATGAAGAGCTGTGTTTGGTGGAGATCAGAAATGCATCTATTTAAAAAAACAAAACTGAAATTACTGTGTTTCTCATAGTAAATCACACTCTAGCCCCAGATAATTAAATAGTAATACAAGATTAAGTACTGAATGGCATTTATTTTACTTTTATTGCCTTCTTTTTATATATATTCCCTCAAGAATGTGGAACATATTTAGTCAATACAAATCATCCAGCTGGTGTTGAGAATATTTACTGGATAAGAATATATTTTTTTTACTTTAATTTGTTTGTATATAGATAGCCAACTGGCTTTTAGGGAGTGAAATGATGAAAAAAAAACAACCCCACACACAAAAAATGAAACCAGAGCTTTGAAAAGGTTATGTAGTTACTTATAGTGCTGAATTTTTCTTATGTGCCAGCTGTGGAAAAGGGTAACATCTGAAACTGGGGATGGGAGAATGGGGTGTGCTGAAAGATAGTGACACAGAAGTAGGGATGCAAATACAGCAGCCGGAGGGATTCTCTTCCTTAAGGAGAAATGGACCATCACTATTTCTGAGACACCCTCTTTGTCCCAAAAGGCAACAAGCTGAATGACTGCATTTAAAACTCTTACCAAGTCCTAGATTTTGTCTACATTCACCTTGTGTGCTCTTAATTTCCTGAGTCAGACTAATTTCTTGAGAGAAACACATTATTTTTATAGCTCCTCTGCCCAGCCCTCACTCCTCAAATACAGTTGCTGCTGCTGGTAGATCACAAAACATGCTGGAAGGAAAGTGTGAACTGAAAAAGGGGGGAGTAATAACAGAAAGACAGGAGACTCTATGGGATCCAAAGAGAAGACAACAGCAGTTGGATTGTGAGACTCATGACAGGGTGTTAATGATTAATGGGAGGCAAGATGAGCTAGCACAGAGCTGTAAGAGTGCCCTGCTCTTCCATTCCTCTAATGTTTTTAAGGCCATCTCCCAGTCTGCATCCTGGCCCTCTCTCCCCACTCCATCTTTGCATATTTACTGATTTTGCCTAGTCTGGCTTGTCTAATATATTCAAATTTCCAAAATGATGCTTTTTCTAATAGTGATGCCTGCCTCTGGCATATCTTAGGCTGTCAAATTTCCTTAAGTAAAGCCTGTCTAAGTCTGTTTGCAAAGGAAAAACATGCTACAAATAGCAGAGAAAAAAATGGCCCATATATATATGTATAAATTTAAATTATATCTATAGAAGAAAACATTCTGTGACTTCTTTAATATTAGGATGTCAGTGCTTGTTATAAACCTCTCTTTATGCACACTTCCCACCCCCACTATAGAAATTACATGTCTGTATGACAGTCTTATAGATATGGTATAGATAATGGGAACACCTCAGCTGTGACGAGATCCAAAATACGAAGAACAGAGACCAGAGATCTATACATATTATTCATATCAAAACTTCTGAAATGATCACAGATGTTGGACAAAAAGGATTATTTTTATCAGATTTTAAATACTTTCCATCTAATAAAAAAATCAAACATCTGTCTTTAGTTGATATAATGACAATTTAGAGATTATCTTCTTGTTGGGAGGGAAGGAGGAGCACGGGGTGTTAAAAAAAAGGGGAAAGAGTCTAGACAAAAATACTTAAAGATTACTTGCTAACCTGAAGATGTCTTGTTTGTGTAAAACTCGTTACACGCCTTTTAATTACATGACCTCTCTCTATTCTGAAAATGACTTCATACAACAAAGCCGATCTTTGGCACAGTCATATTTTTAGTGAATGTGAATCAACTCACAAATCTTTGTTGATGCCCTTATCCCCAAGTGTCACATCAGTTCAAGATTGTGTTTGGATACTGCAGCTGCCTCTCTGTCTGTCTAGATGTCAGAATGTCAAAATTTTATCAATTTTTTGTCAAAAGGTGCTGGCAGCTGCTGTGATGGAGGTCTCTGATTTAAAAATACTTCCACTTTTTGTGA
The DNA here is from genome assembly GCA_013399075.1 of Chloroceryle aenea. NCBI lineage: Eukaryota > Metazoa > Chordata > Aves > Coraciiformes > Cerylidae > Chloroceryle > Chloroceryle aenea. The sequence continues at coordinate 456,214 of VWZY01003188.1, forward strand.
AATATTTCAAACATTTCCCTTCAGACTAATTGGAAGCAGTAGTCAAAACCTTTCTGTCATAGTGTTTTCACTGAGGAAGGGAAGCTGCTGCCCAAGGAACTTGTGGCTTATCCAGAACCTGCTTTAGACCACAAATAGGTTCCCCAGTTTCCATCCTGAAGGATTTGCAAATGAGCCTTTGAGAGGAAAGAACAAAACAACACTCTGTTGAATTTACAGATGTTAAAGATATGGAGGATTTTCAAGAAAGGATTTTCCAGTGAGATTTTAAGTCATTTTTTTGACCTTTTTTTTTTTTCTACCCATAGCAAAGTGAACATGGCTTTGTGCATATAGCTTCCTCCCTTTCCATCCTTTCCCTTCCTTTCTTTCAAGATACAAGGAAACATCAGAACAGATTTCACTCAGTAGAATTTGAGGTGGAAAATAACTTTGAAATACCAGCTAACCTCTCAGATGCCAGTGTAGCAAAACCTTAAACATCAAAATGGTGAAAATTCCTTTAAACATATGAAACAAAGAAGGCAAGATTTAGAGCCTTGTCTTTCCTGGAATTTTTGTTATGTGTACCTCAGGAGTATCCTTACATGTCCATAAGTATGCCACTTACTGACTGAATGTATTTTTCAACAAGTTCCAAGCACCAAATCAGAAGATTTCACAGAATGGTTGAGGTTGGAAAAGACTTCTGGAGGTCATCTCATCTGATGACACAGATCAAGCAGGGCCACCTAGAGCCATGTGCCCAGGATCGTGTCTACATGGCTTTTAAGTATCTCAAGCATGAGAAACTCCTTAATCAGTCCGAGCAACATGTGCCAGTGCCAGGTCACCCTCACAGTAAAAGTGTTTCCTGATGGTCAGAGGGAACCTCCCACATTCCAGTTTCTGCCCATTACCTCTGGCCCAATCACCGGACAACACTGAAAGGAGTCTGCCTCTGTCCTTCTTGCACCCTTCCTTGAAGCATTTGTACCTGTTGGTAAGATCCTCCTGAGACTTCTCTAAGCTGAACAGTCCTAGCTCTTTCAGCCTTTTTTCATATGTGAGACACTCCAGACCCCAAATGCTCTTTGTGGTCCTTTGCTGGACTCTCTCCACTATGTCTATGTCTCTCTTGTACTAAGGAGCCCAGCACTGGATCCACCACTCCAAGTGTGGCCTCACCAGTGCTGACTAAAAGGGAATAATCACCTCCCTCAACCTGCTGACAATACTTCTTTAGTGCAGCAAGAGGATTCGATTCACTTTCTTTGCAGCAAGGACACATTGCTGGCTTATGCCAACTCAAACTGGTGTCCATCAGGACCTCCAGGTCCTTTTCTGCCAATCTGCTTTCCAGCTGGGTGGCTTCCAGCATATATTGATTGATGCATATGCCAGGATTACTCCCTTATGGCTGTCCCATAGAGGTTTTAATCAAAATCCCAAGAGTAAGCATAAGATATGTGGTCTGGGACTCCATGTGCCTGTACCAACATGTAAATAGCAGGATTAGTGTAGCAATGTTAGGCCACTATATTACTTACTATGAGGCAATTCATTGAAAATAAGTGAATGTAACAAAAATAAATTAAAAAAATAAATAGCATGATTATCTTGTGAGTACAGTTGTGTGAGACTACTGAAAGCAATATGATTAAAAAACTTCTACTAATGAACCTATAAGCAATAGAAAGATTTTTGGCTGAGGGTATTCATCTTTTTATGGGGATTACAGGTGCAACAGAAGGAAGGGGATAAGGGAAGCCCTCCCATCTGGTCATGAGTTTCAGGATAGACCCTCCCAACTCCTTTGGGGAATAAGGCAAAATCTACCCCTAGTCCCAGACTTGGTCGACGGTTTATGGCTAAGGACATGGGGACAGGATTGGATACAAGGTCTTGGAGTTTGTGTAGTGCTCAGGGTAACACAGTACCTTGAAGTAAATGAGAGCAACAATTCATTGACACTGGTATATTAATACTAAATCCAAATAAACACTTGCTTATGATAAATGCAATAATTTCTGGAAGATCTAAAAAGTGAATCACACACAGAGACAGATACACACACACATATAGAGGTTAACCCGTGAATAAAATGGAATTATTCCATGGACTGAAAATTTGGCAGCCTGTGATCTACAGGATTTTAGTAAAAAAGTGGCTTGGTGACTACCTGGTGTCTAGCTAGGAACCACAATGGAAATCTGTTATCTGAAAATGTGAAATTTTCAAGATCCCAGGTCCAGAAGCTGGGAAATTCTATTCAACATACACCTGACTCACAAATGATGACCACAGCCAAGCATTGTGGGTTGCCTAACTATGCACCCAAAGCTTTCCCTGCATACTGCTACTTCAGCGTGGGGGGTCCTAAGCTGCTTGTGCAGGAGCACTTCCATTTCCACCCTGTACAAACTGGCAAAAGCCAACACAGCACTTATTTTCCTTACTGCAGCAACTGCAACATGCAGTGATTCAAAGTCTGCAACATGAGCAGCTGAGCCATTCCTGCTGTGGAAGAGGCATCTGGGGATGGAAACCATGTAGTGAGCTCTCTGTAAGCCATCCTGCCTGTAAATCACAGCCTGTCCTGAAATATATGGGCACAGCATAAAAATTTGGATAAAGTGTATAGTCCACAGTTTGGGAAGCTCCTGATCAGTAGATATTTCAACTTACAGGAAATTTGTATGCTTCTGAAAAAAAAAGATGGTTTGGTGAAATGAGTTAGTAATTTAGAAACGGTCTTTTAACCTCATAAAAATGATTGGCCAAATTTTATGTACTGAGATATTCCTGTACGCTCACTGAGTATTCAGCATAAGCACATAGATTTATATCCACAGATAAATGAGCCAAGTAGCCACTGATAATCAGGATAATGACACCAATAATACACACACCAGAGAACTCTAAATGCTCAGCTAGTGCTGGAAGGATCCTGATTCATAATAGCATGCTTTTAGAAGTTCAATTCTTTTAGCAGCTGAGGCATTTTCCTGCTAGTTAAATGCAAGATCGTTTTAATAGATGCTGAAGTTCTTCCAGTGAGCAGCAAACAGCCTCAAGGCAAACACCAATGACACTACCAAGTGACTGTATGAATCCAGACCAGGGTGTTGCTGAGATCAGTTTGTTCCTTTGAACTGTGTTTCTTGGATCACATCAGTGCAGGCACCAGGGCATTTAATTTTGCAGCAAGCTTCAGCAAGTTCTATTACACTGAATTCCTGTTGCCATCTTCCAAACTCTGCCAGCCTCCATTACTGACTGAATTTGTGTCGTTGTTGGGTCGTGTAAGCATCAAACTGTGCACAGCAGCCTCTCCAGTTAGGAATTGTATCTTATGTTTGTATTGAGCAATGTCAAAAGCTCTGGCTTATCATTTAATGCTACACTTGGACAAGCTTTCCATCAGACAATTCCTACCAGATCAGTTTGTCACTAAAAGCAAAAACAAAACAAGGCAGTCTTTCAACAACTATTATTTTTTAAGATAAATAATGCCTATTAAATAACAGGAAGAGTTAATAAAAGAACTTCCAAACAGGGAAATCTTATTTTATTGCTGGTATTCTGCTGTTTATAGTTCCCAAGGACTTAGGGCAGCATTTGTCAGTAATACATTACAATCAAGATTCACATTCAGTTCTCACCTCATTTTTGGGAGCACTGAAGTTTTGGGGAGGAGGAGGTCTGATTCAACCCAGATCACCCCAAAAAGTGACATGTATTAAGCTATAGAATATTCTGATACAAAGTTATCTATTACCTCCTTGCATACATGGCTAGGACAGAATGTACACATAGAACTCAATCACCCTGCCCATTACCTTAGCTACCACTCTACTACCTCTTTCCTGTGTGTAGTATGAAGGAGGTTGCTGTAAATACACTTCTCCTCTGGGAAAATAGCCCTTTTTTCACTAAGCTATTATTAATAGACCTAAACTGCTATTATTAGTAGCAGATGACTAGTCACACAGCACATCCACGTGTATGTTTGTGGTTCTCACAGACACACACGTTTACTTACACGCAGAAGTGGAGGTGTGTGCTGACCTGCCAGTGTCTACTAGTTCCATCTTTTACAAAGTGTCCTACAGAGATCCTTCTTTCAGCATTTCACTGTGCAACCCTGGAAACTTTGTCCACAGCTGCCTTCCATTCAGTACAGTCTGAGTTCCACAACCCAGCTGTGACACTACTGGGTGCCTGTGGCCACATACAACAGATTGAGCAGGTTCTTTGGGTGCTAATTTTGTTAGTTCTTGCAGATTAAATGTCTTCTTTTTTTTTTTTCCCTTGGGAAACTTCCAGCTTCTTGGCATGTACCTTTCCTCTCTTCTGCTAGGTGTTTGCTGATAGTTATTTCTACATCCAAAACTATATATATCCACAGATCCCACCTGCAAAATTTCACATAGCCAGGGCACTTCTGCTATTACCTCTTCAGAGGTGGAGTCATGTTCTACAGCATAAAATGTTAAGAAAATGTTGAATAATTCCAGTATTATAGTTTTCTAAAATGATACTTTGTTTGTTCTAACCACAGACTTGTTCCCATCTCAAAAACACATCTCAAAGAAACTGGAACCGTAAGAGTTAAGAAAATGTACGATCATTATAAATTCCCTGTTGGTACTTAATCCCTTACAACATGTACAGAGACAAAATAACCTGCTGTGATGCAATAACCAAAGGACATTCTCTGTTATGTAAAGGACACTCAGCTGTTCTCTTTTAGCTGCTTCATCCTTGTAAGATTGTGTGGCAGAAATCTATGCAGGTGTTTTTGGGGAAAAAAAATAAAATATAAGGGACATTCTGACCTTGGCTTAAAATAAAGGCTGGAATTAGATACTATTACACTAATTCTGAAACTCATGGCATTTCAATTGAGACATTTGCTAAAAGGCCCATCATTATTTATAGCTATAGAGCACATTGTATGTTCTTCCCTCCTGAACACAGTCTACACAGACATTATCATGCCTACATTCAATAATGCACATTTCACACCTGCAGGTGCAACATGGTACTGTTCTCTGATTCTCATGCTTCTCTGTTTTAGAAATACTCCCTAGTTCTTATGTATTAGCTTAATGAAACAAAGCCAGGAACCTACTTCTTTGCATCAAAGAAAGACTTACATAGGGCAGTTCATTCTGTGTTTACTATCAAGAATCATTTAATCTAGGAAAAGAACAACATCTGCTGACTTACTTTGCAGAGAGAATACAGAACTACTGGACATGTCTTCACTTTTTTAGGCTCAGCTGTCAACATTTGTAAGCTGGAAAGCCTTTGTTTTACAAATGTTGGATACCGAAAAACTGAAACTGCAGGAAAATTAATGACTACAAAAAATTTTAGTTCAGCACTGTTGGTACACACAGAATTCCCCCACCAGCTTGAAGATCATCTGGGACTTATGGTAACTTTATGAATCTTGCAAATAAAATAAAGTTTAAATGTATTCTCCATCCCTATTTGAATCTTCATAATATGTACACTGTCCTGTATGAACATAAAAATACTGAAAAATTAAGCAATGATTATAACCTGGTTTTAGAATTACAGCCTGGAACCTGGTTTTAGAATTCATATGGTAAGTAAAACATTCAGGTGGAGAGCCTTGTTGTTACTTCAGGAAATTCATTTGGAACAAAGTCCACCAAATTAATTAGAAAAACAAGCAGCTACATTAAAAGTATTAAATTCATTGTTTCCTATCCCTATATGACATAACTTCATTATGCATTTCTATGACATCACTTTCTGTAGTCACATTATAAAGAACTATCCAACATTGATCAGTTAGCATCAATAGATAAACAACCTGCTGCAGAGCCTCATACCTTTCCCCAGAGCAAGTTACTTCAATTATCCTTTATTTACCTTATTCAATAGTAAATATTTAATTTCAAGATAACTATCTCATGAAATCTGTTTCTCTGCTCTGATCACAGAGATCTTAAGATGAACTACTGATATTGGCTGGAGTAGTATCTTCACAGTGGCTGGTATGGGGCTATGTTTTAGACTTGTGCTGAGAAGTGTTGATAATACAGGGATGGTTTTGTTGTTGCTAAGTAATGCTTATCCTAAGTTAAGGATTTTTCAGTTTCCCATGTTTTGCCAGCAAGCAGGTGCACAAGAAGCCAAAGGGATATTCCATACCACAGAACATCAAGCTCAGTATATAAATTGGTGGCAGTTGGACAGGAGGTGCTGATTGCTGCTCAGAGACTAGATAGGCACAGGTCAGTGCCTGGTGAGCAACTGCACTGTCCATCACTTGGGTTTTTTTTTTCTTTTGTTACATTAATATTTCTTTTAATTCCTATTATTGTTATTATTATATTTATTTACTTCTGGGTTTAACCTGTTCTCATCTCAACCATGGGCTTTCTGGGTTTTGTTGGGTTTGGTGTTCTTTTTCACTTTGTGTGTGTGTGTTCTTGTTGTTGTTTGCTTTGTGGGTTTTGGTTGGTTTTGTTTTTTTTTTCTTTTCCTAGTTCTTCTCCCCATCTTACTGGTGGAGGAGAATGAGTGACCAAGTGACTCTGTGCTGCTCAGTTGCCAGCTGGGGTTAAACCACAAGATCTACTCAGGCATATGAATAGATATTGTAGACATTAGAGCTAGGTGTGATAGACTCCACTGTAACCCCCTAAAATATTGGCCCAAGTCGTATGGGATGAGCTGTGCTGAGGTCCCAGCTCTCGGTTCAGTGATCTGTCCACCTAAACAGCCCTATAGCACTATTCCTTCTACAGAATGCATGGTATAGCCAACATGAGCAACTGTTGTGTGACTAGAGAGGCAACCATTTAAATTAAATTGCACAGATAAGCAACTGACATGTTAAAGGACAACAATTACTGGTTAATTGCTTGGCAGTAATTGTCAATAGCTCATTAGAATTTAATGTGGTAGACACACAACAATTTCTGTAAGAATAGCAAAAAAAATAATTAAATCCTTAGCACCTCTTGTTTTGTGTGTTTTTCCTACCCCACCTCCCGTTCATAAAGACACTGTTCCTTTTTTTTTTTGATAGTATTAAAAAATTATTTAGACTGAATTTAGAGTACCCTGAGTAAATAATCTAGTGATATGCCCTTAATATAGCAAGCTGCAAATGTATTTCCTTATGCTAATGTGTGCAACACAGGTAACAAATGTAGAGACAAAATGTATTTGTTCAATAGCTCATCAGAGAGACCTGGATTACGATGTTTCAAGTTTTAAAAAAGGGATGAGTGTACAGCACAATTGGGCTATCCACTGAATCTATGTTTTAATGAACTGGCATTGTGCAGTAGGTTTAGATACATGGAAGATATTACAGTAGGATAAGACTGGAAAATAGAGGCTTTCTTGCTATTAGAGCATGTTTAATGAACTAGATCAGGTGAAGATTCAGAAATCAACTTAAGAGACTAAAAATACATTTATTAACAATAGGCTTCTATCTTTAAAAGTGACCAGAAAGCTTGTCCATCTGAAGCCATCTTGTCCAAAAATTGTAGGTTCATTTTACATGGAGAAGCCTCCACTGTAGTAGGTAATCCTCTCTGTATACATTCAGCAGTTAGACACGGGCTTGTCTCAGTATCTCAAAGGACTTGCTCTTGTGTCTGCAGTGTTATAACCCCTAAATAATAAAATTAAATGGATGCCCCAAGGAAGAATCAAAGCCATCTGAGTAAAATGGCCTACCCATTTTCAGATATACAGGCACATTTGGGACTTACTCCTATGAACCGATTAGAAATCAAAGCAGCAGTTACAAATGGTGAATGCCTCCCATCCCCAACATAAAATACAGCTCTTTCTTTAATACACAACTACCACCAGAACTGCCCCATTTAGGGAGGGTCTCAATCCCCCTCTAGGAAGATAAGCCATGTCAATGTTTTCTCCTCTTTGACCATTGACAAAGGAATTGTCTTGATCTGTAGTAGTTTTATGCTGACTTTATGGGGTTTTACACCTTAACCTCATTCAGATTTTTCACCTAATTTACTTGAGCACAAACCTGTTGAAATCAGCCAGTCTAGCAGATAGGACCCTTTGACTTAAGCAATTCAAAAAGTTGCAGCTTCCACTAGAAACTGTCTTACAGTTTCAGGACCAGCTTTGGTTTGGTGGAAATAAACATTATTGATGGCAAGACACCCAGCTACTGTGAAGTACTGCAGCTGCAACATTAGGAGAGCTATGGTGATTTAGTCCATCCAGGCACCTGACCATTATTTTTTGTGTTGGTATTCTCTACAGATAGGCCTTGGAAAGTGAATCTGCTTGAAACACTGAGTTGTTTATTTAATATTCTGATGAATTTTGCTCTAGGGTTGAGAGAGAGAACTGATGTAGAAGTCCTATAATGTCCCAAGAAGGAATACACACAGAGGTTATGTAGCATATAAATGTGATGAAGTAGAAATGCAAGAAGAAATTGTGCAACAAATCAATAGTAATTTCCCACTTCTGTTTTCCACTGTAAAAACATAACACAGGCAATGAAGGAGGTATATGATTTCTCATTGAATAACAATTTGAGGCAGGCACAAATATTTACTCTTAACAGCAGCAATATTTCTATGACACATTCACATAGCATGCAAAAAAAAACATACTAGGAAGATCTGTAGAAAATTCTCTAAAGTGATCTCATCCTTTCATCACACTAGGCAGTCCTTTCTGACTATGTATCTTCCTCTCTCTTTTCCTCCTAAACGTAAAACTATGTAAATACCATGAAGGAGCCTCCCCC
>VWZY01003188.1:465013-494241 GCA_013399075.1 Chloroceryle aenea
GCCCCAAGCTTGAGAGTGTTCTATTGACTATTTTAGGCACAAAGACCACCTAAAAGCAAAGAAAGAATATAAAAAGATCCTCTTGTTTACCCAAGTAATAGTAGCCATAAAAGCTAATGACATAAAATATATTAATAAAGAAAAGGAAAGAAGGCACATACAACAACAAAAATAAGACACTGGATTATTTAAAAGGGACATGCTTGAACTTCCTTCTCAGGTAAGGAAGCACCTCAGGGCTCCCTCACTGATGACTTGCCAAGGTGAGGAGCTCCCAGTGCCAGCACTCTGGATGTGCTCTTCCAGTGCTCCCAATGCAGAACACTCTAGCACAGTGCACAGTGCAGTTTCCTGAACCAGAGTGGAGACAGCCAGCAGGCACCCACAGATCACACGACAGAGGCTTAGGCGGGGCCAAGAGCAATGGTGGCCAAGCACTCTCACATAGGAAAGAAACTAGGGGGGGCAAACAGGGTGAACAGAAATGTCACAGTGACTGACAGATTGACCAGAAAGCAGAGTTATCTACCCAGTAGAAAGCTGCATCCTCTCTACACCACACTCACTTTGACCTACACAGCTTCCCAGACTGAGTTTCGGTGGGAACATGCAGCCCCCCAGGTCCCAGGCTGTGCCCAGCTCTTCCACCAGTACAGGGCAGTGAGTGAACCTGTGGGAGGTGGCCCCAGGTAGCAGAACTCCTCTGCTTAGTGACAGAGCTCTGGGAGGAGCTGAGTAGGTTAAATTTTTTACATTAAAAAATGAAGACAAGAGTAAGCTAAACTCCTTACTATAAAGCCTTACAAAGCAATTGGATAAACTAGGAGACAATGATGAGAAAAACAGTAGGATGGAAAAGTAACACATTTTTCCAAGTATAACAAAGCAGTCAAAGAAGAGATTCCCTATTTCCTTCATCCTATCATAGTGTCTTCTGCTAATAAAGCAAGTAAGCAAATAAGCAGACAAACAAACTTTCTGAAGTACTAAGATACGAGTTGTACAGAATTTTATGTTCCATCTTATTCATTATTGCTGGTCCAAGAATTTCTCTATTTCTAAGCCTTGTTCCCTGCCAGTTTATTTTAGCACATTAAGAAATAGCTGACCGTTCTTTTTCAGTGGAAATGTATTTCAGTCCTCAATTATTGCTTCTAATATGGCCAGAAATATTTCTGTCTAGTTAAATAAATTAGGATCTAAGATGAAAGAGTCATCTTCTGTATAATTAGATTTGATTAGTCAAGTCTGAAAAATGTGCATTCTGTTTCCTTTATATTTTATAACCTGCCTCTGCTTCTAAACTGACCACAACTTTTGGTCCTTCACTGTGAAAAATGACAAAAATTTCTTGATACCGAGTACTTGAAACCTGAGCCCAGAATTCCATTAAATAAATGGAAGCTTTGAATCAAACCCAGGACAAAGAGAATCATAATTAGTTTATATTTTAGTATGTCTGAACAATCTTTAGTTTCTTTTTTTAATATTAAGAAAATACTGCACATTTCTTCAAATCACTACCTGCTAAATTGTTAATCTCAACAGGAACACCAGCCCGTGTTTGAAAATTCTTGTTTTTTCACTCTAAACCTGTGCTTATAAGAATACAATGATTAGTATTAATAGGAAATTTACAGAAAATCTTCAGGTTTAGGGTTCTTCCCCTTTCCTTGCTCCTGATACTATATTGATCCTCAAACTTGGACAAATTCCTTACTTTGCTTTATGCTCCCTGTGTTTATGTCTAAACCGCTAAATTCTGAGCTCTTGGATCCGAACGCATCTATTGACTGTCTTATACATATCTAAGTGAAAAGTCTGTGTTTACCACCTTCACTGTGAAGGAAGCCCAGCTTGCATAGGAGCTGTAGCAAGTTTTACTAGACTCCCAGTCTGGACAACTTGATACATAAATGTAGTAGAAATTTAACAAACCCAAAGTACCATGAGCAAGCCCTTAGTATTTCCAGATTTTCTGTTTATCACCTGTGCAAAATCAGTAGTAGCATCTAATCCTTTAGTCCTTGGATTGGAGAGATTAATCCAGACAATACAGTTCTGTAACCTGAATATATTTTTGTAGATATGTATAAGTTTTATCAGTTAGGAAACTAGAGATTGCCACAAGACTTTTTAGAAGAGTGATAGATCAGCTTTAGATTGTAAGGAAAGCTAGATTCATTCATTAGCAACAGACTTGGTGCTAATGGTTTGTCACTATCTGTATTTATCACTAAAACTAACACTGCTTCTGCTAATTAGCTATGACTGTAGATTACCATGGAAATGATGCTGTGTAGTCTTGATGGATACAACCTTTGATGCTCCTTGGTTTCCCAAGGCCAGGTGATCAGGCTTGAGAGTTCTTTGATGAAGTATGTCAAAACAAAAGGAGTCCTCGAAGGTCCTTTGCTCATTCATGTGGTTTTATACTGCCCTGACTCCTCCCAGTGGGGGTAGATAGGGAATCTCATCTGCTCCCAGGGCTCCCTTTCTTGTTTTGAGTTTTACTAGCCATGTTTTTTGTTTGGTTGGTTTGTGTTGAGGTTTGTTTATTTGTTTGTGGGGGGATTTGGGTTTTGTGTGTGTGTTTGTTTTTAATGGACAGTGTGTCCTTCCTTTGTAATACTGTTACAAAATACTAACATGCTGCTGCTGTTTACAATATTTTTTCATACCTGTATCTTGATTCAAGGTCAGCTAAGAGTAATCACATCCTTATTAACACAATTATAATTCATAGCCTTCACAGGACTCACCTTTGGCTACAACAGCTTCTATCCAAGCTCCCTTTATTTTTATACTTGGAAGGCTCCAATCTTGTTTTCTCCTGCCTCAACAAAGACCAAAATGTTCCTACAAGGCTCTCTTTCATCATCTATTCACCTCATTTCCCTTTTATGTACTCCTAACTCCTGCCTTTCTGTGCTCTTTTGCATTAAGTTGAAGCTGGCTGCTTCAATTTTCCAGGCTCTTCATATGCACCCTTGACCCATGATGCTCAGAAAATACAGGCCAACTTCCTGCTCAACTACAGTCCTGTAGACAAAATCTGCCATTCAGTGGATAGGTTTTCAAACAAGGATTTTTTAACCTAACACTTTCCTCTTTGCTTTCTGGTAAGAGGAGAGATTTAGGGATACTTCCATCCTCAAAACCAGTTCTTCTGTGATGTCTACAAAAGTCTTAAGGAATGCAAATGGAGAAGCTGCAGGACAATTACTCCTAATTATTGCCCATTTTTTTTTTAACTGGTATCTTCTTTCCTTCATTTTTGTTTTCTGTCTCCATCTGTGGCCTCTAAAACCCCTATCCCTTCAGAATGCCTCCTTGTCCTTATAGTTTGTACAAGGAACTGTTAGTCTTAAGATTTGTGACACTATCTCAGTAAAAATAATAGGTAAAAATAACATATTACATATGGAAAACTAGTTATACTGTTGTAATGGCATAGAAATATAAATAGAATAGATATTCTTACAAATGGCACATTATTTCTGTTGCCTGTGAAAACAAAATTAAGTAATTTTAGGCATAAATTAGTTTTCATCTGTCTCTCAAAAATAAGCTAATATGCCACAGAGGTGCTGTTACAACCCTTCCAGAGCAGTCTGGTGAAATTTGTGAGTAGATGGTTTTAACTGCCACCATGCGTGGACATAGGAGTGCAAGTTCTCTTTGTCAGGTAAACTGGAAGGGTACAGAGATGCACCTTCTTCTGAGAAAGCAGATCCAGCATTATTTACTATTTGGTAAAACAACTTGTTGAAAGTCTATTTTCTAGTGTACAGAAAAAGATGATGACAAAAGAAATATAAAAAAAAAGAAAAGTAAGTCCAGGAAATGAATAGAGAGAGCAATGAAAGATTCCTTTCAGCTTAGCCAAGCTTACTGAATTTTAGGAATGAAGCCTCCACAGTTTTTCTTTCTTTCTTTCAGTTTCTGTGCTTACAGCAGGGTTAGCAGGTGGGATGTCCCCAGTGGATAAACACTTCTCCTGAAAGAGTAGTGGAAACAAGGGGCCATTCTTAATTTCTGTTTTTCTTCAACTCCTTATTTACCAAACCTCGTGTTATTTTGTACTTCTTACTTCTTAGATGCATCGTATACATGCAAGAATTAATGAGATTACTATTCTTCTTAAAATGATGTCCACGTGTTTCTAACTACAAAAAGAAGCATTGCGAAATCCAGCCTCTCTCTGTCCTGGGTTAAATTTTATCTAAAACTTAAGCTATGCTTTATGTAGAGATTTTTTATTCCAAATCTGTGTCTAGAAAAGATCATTAATGTTTTAGTATAATAGCTGCACTGGAACAGGTGGAGACAGATGTTATTTAAGAAACAGTTTAAATGTTCCATTTTTATTTATTAACATTACCTCCAAATTCCTGGTGGAGAAACTTAAATTCTGGAAAGTGGGTAGTGTGAAAACAGCAGAAGTCCTTCAGTCTGCAGCACTGTAAACTGCATTTAGGGTGTGTAAAAAACGAGTGGATGTAGCACTTGAGGCTATGGTCTAATGGACAGATAGATGTTGGGATGAAGGTTGGCCTCAATGATCCTTGAGGTCCTTTCCAACCATAATGATTCTACAATTCTATGATTTCATGCAATTAACTTAAAAGGTTTTGAAAGTTGTAACTCAACAATGGGTTGTGTTGTGATGGGTTTAATAATAACAGTGTTCCCTCAGTTGTATCTGGATTGAACACAAGTGCACAAATTGCTGGAGAGAGGTAGCTAATTGAAGGACTTTCAGAATGGTGCAGGGTTGTATTCTTGTCCTCACTGACAGAGGCAGCCAGAAATGCAAAACTTTGATATCTTATTGCTATTTTATCTGTAATAGCTCTTCCTCTGTCATCTATTCCTTCTATTGTTATTATTTTTAGCTGTTTTCCACCTCTTCCATAGAAAAACTTCACCTCTAAGCAACTGTGCTTCTTGTATTACCATAAGCCTGGTGTTATCCTCAGGGTTATGCACTTGGCAGAGCACTTCCACAAAGCTGTCCACACGGCGTGCAAGCCTGCATCCTAGTTACAGCGACTGCTTTTCCTCCTCACTGATTCTCCTTTCATGATACTAGGTTACTCGCTGTTTCAGATATCCCGCATCTCCTGGCTCATGGTGGAGTGTAAGAAATCGTTGTGCGAATAATTGTTTTGCTTTTAAGGAAAATAATGACAGTGACATCAAAAATGCAGCCCTCGTACATCAAATGGTGCACGAAGGAAATGAAGCACTGATAAAGCAGCTTGAGATGGAAGGAAACTCAGATAAATGAGCAGCTGTAGCATTCTGAGATCTACCTCTTGGCACAGGCCATATTTTTTTTTCTAAATTGCCTTTCTCTGAAGTCTTTTTTCAGACTGTTCAGTATGGCTTTTCTTCTGAGTAAAGCTCTCAGCAATTCACAATGCTATTTGATAGGGCCAGACATTCCGAGACGGTTCCACAGTGATCCCCATTAGGAATTCAGCATCACAGATCTGAGATTCAGATAAGGGAAGGAACTAATCTAATCTGACCTCTACTACAGTGCAGAGCACCCAGAAGAATGTAGTGACGAAATTCAGAGGCATAAATTAAGCAGTGCCCGGCAACTTTCCCTGGCAATGGATCTTAACTCTCAGTGTTGTTAAACTAGGACTGTCCCTTGAGTGATTTTTCCTGCCTAACTGGCATGTTCCCAAAATGCTTCTGAGCCTTCCTCAAGAATCAGCAAAAAATCCATCCTGCTTTTCAGTCTCCTAATTTTGATCTGGTTAAGTAACTCTTTTACATAGATTGCTTTCCACCCTATTTAGATATAGACTTCAGGGTTTAATTAATTCTATTTATATTGCATTTTTGTTTTTCTAATCTCAATCTGATGTTAAAACTGTCTTTGTATGAAGAGGTGTAAAATTTAGCAGCCAATGAAACACAGAAATGGAAAAAAAAAAGCTCAAACACCAATATAGCTATGTTGCTACTGAACTTAATATAATGTTTGCAAGCGGAATTATAATAATTCTAACTCTAGGTTTTTTCCTTTTTTCCCCATCAACCATTTTCAAAGGTTTAGTCCATCGCCTATTAGCTTTAGGAAGCAAATCTTGAACAGCAAAAAGTTGTACAAAGTCTAGAAATAACATGAAATGAGCTGTTAGCAAACAGAGTGAAGGAGCTTTGACCTCTCAAATCACTTAGCTGAGGGATTAGCTATGACTGTCATTTAACTTCTCTACTTGATCTGAATCACGTCTTGTTTCTTTGAGCTGAGCAGTCAGGTGGGTGACTGTAGGTTGAATAGAATTCTTCATTCAAGCATGAATGTCATGCCTGGGAGAAACCACAAAAGGGTTCTGAAAATTTAAAAAGAAATCCTTTGAAAACTGTGTTTATTACACAGGAAAATTTTCTATCAGTAATATTCAACAAATTCTTACATGCATCTTAATAACATTCCCTGAACATAAAGAGGTGAAGTAGATAGGTGAAAAGAGCTGTATGAACATTTGGATCTCACTGTGGTGTAAATGATGGTTTCATGATACAGTACATAATACAAGAAAGTTGTGATATGAAAATGTAGTAACTGAGAGTAATGAGTTTAAATGCCCTGAAGTTTCCTGGGACATAAGATGAGCATCGCAAGCTAATTAAGTTTTCATCAGTCCTGTTGGTAACACTAGCTCTGAATCAATTAGCTTTCTATTAGGACTGAAATGTATTCAGAAGAGTTATATGTGCATAAATATATGCATGTAGATATATAAATATGCACACACCATACATCTGTCTATAGCTACCTTTGAGGCTGCAACCTCTATGATTAACTGGATTGAGTGCACCCATTCTTTAAGTGCACAACTGAAACGCAGTCCAATTTCATGTCTGTAGACAGCAGGCACAATTCTGCTACCACAGCCTGAAGACCCTTCTAAAGTGTGGATAAGCAATGATGATGTTCTTTAGTAGTTGTTTGTAAAATCTATTGAACTCTCTACTCAATCCACTCCAGACATGACTCTTTTGAGCCCTTAGTAATGACTAGGGACAGATTAAATACTGACACTTGCAGAAGTTCTCTCATATATCACTGCAGAGATGTCTTAGATGCTTGTAAAGTAGCTGCTTATCCACTCTGTACCAGTTTATTTTGTTGTGAGAAGCTGTAGTGAAGTGGTTCAACAGCTGCTTCACAAGCAGCCAAGCACTGAAGGGACAGTAAACTCTTACGTAATAGCAGGACAGATGGAGGAAATGGAAATATATTTGTATTACCCCATGTTAAATCATCGCTGTAGAATTCATATTTTAATTCACTCTACTGTCATGTAAGAAATCTAGAAATGCCTTATCAATATTAACAGTGTTATTTCATGTTAATTATGTCAAGTAATCAATTGTGGGTTTTGGTTTTTTTTCATAATAGTGGACAGAATTTTCACTTTATTTTTATATAGGTTTATTAATTAACTCTCAGTATCACCAAACTAGCTTTCACTTCTTCAGGTTCATAGTTCAGACCCTGACATATCAGTAAAGAATGCAGCTAACCCATGTGTTTAGTTATCCAACTTACAGAGTTATTTCCCCAACAATATTGTACATAGATCACTGCTATCTCCAGAAGTAAAAGAAAACTGCAGCGTCTTAGAAATAATCCTATGAAAATCACTCAAAAAAAAGGCTACGTTTCACTGGCTGTGGGGTTTTTGCATTTTTCTTTGTGTGTGGTGACAGCCAGATCTATATCCAATCCACTTAGTCAACGAGTCAGTCACTCTCACATGACAGCTAGACAGACCAGTTAGAATTGTCACTTCTCCATCACATTTCATTTATTTCTTCAGGAGCCACTTCAAGCTGTCATATAAGAAAGCATAAACTAACTCAAGAACTGGATCAGCAATTTTCTTCTGGTATAAGCACATAGACTACAGCTTGCTCTTCAGAAGAAAACAGGAGGTATCAGCGGTGACATCCCCCTTCTGCATAATACTTCAGTTCTCACTAAAGTGAGTAAATAACAATAATAATATTTTATTATAAGTATAGCTATCTTTTTATGCACCAAGGGGCTTTAACCATCCTTATGCTGAAGAATCCTGGGGGGCCCTTCTCATACTAAGCCAAATAAAAGCATTATCCATCCTCACATGGAGATGCCAGATAATGTGCAGTCAGAAAACCAAGTCATGCCACTTGTTGTAAAAGAAAGATCTCTTACCCTCCTATGATAAGCAGTAGTAAACCCAGAGTTCCCCACTGCTTGCTCCTGAGTCACTTCTATATAGAGTACACAGTGCACTCAGACTAGTGGAAGATGTTCCTTGAGAATTATATATTATCTGAATATGATGGCCTTTGAGACATAGTAGAATTTAGGCTTGTTGGATATCCATATTCAAAGAGTTATCATTAATGGTTAATTGTCAGAAGATTCTGAGTGATGTTCCTTCAGGATTTTTTTCTCAGTCTGCTACTATTTGATTATTTCATTAATAACTTGATTTAAAAAAAAACCAGCATATGCTTGTTAAATTTGCAGATGACAGAAAGCTGAAAGGCAATGTAAGTGTATTGGATGAGAGGATTATAATTCAAAATTATCTTGATAAACCAGAGCAATGGCCTGAAAAAGAAGAATGCTATTTATAGAAGTGCAGCATAGCAGACCTAATAGCTGCACAGCTCTAACATAGAAAATAAATGTCCGTAGAGAATGATTCCATAGGAAACGATCTAAGGATTACAGTGAATTGAAGGTGAAGACAAGGGACAATGACACAGTCTTGCAAAACGAAGAAAAAAAGGATAAACGTTATGGCAGTGCAACACATACACAGAATGTATGATTACATTCTGCTTGTGTTGTGGGCATATTAAAACATCTAATTTGGGTGTCTAGCTCTGTCTTCACATTCTCTGGACTCTTACGCCCCCACTCTTAAGAACAGATACCTAGCCTGTACTGTCAATATGTATAATTTAGCACAGGCTAAAAGACACCTACTGTCAAATCTGAAACTAAATCTCACTGATAAAATAGCCTTCCTCTCTCCAGAGTAATGAAAAAAAGTCAGTTGGAATATATCTAGTTTTTGGGCCTCACCTTTCAAGAAAGATATGGTTCCATTGCAGAAAGAAGTGAGGACATCATCAAGAATGACTGAACTGGGAAAAGGGATTAGAAAAAAGGAGAGGAGACCTAAGGGTTGAACTGAGGGCAGAATTAATGAAAAAGTGAAACTCATTAATACTGATGCCAATATAAAGTATACAAAATTACACTCAGCCCAGCGAGTGTGTGGTAGTCACAATATGTAGGAAACCAACCCTTGGAAAGTAACATGATGAACAAACTCCTCCAGGGATGGTAACCCTTGGGAGAAGGAACACCCATCCTCCTCAGACTTCCCTCTTTACACTGAGCATGATGTTTCTGGTCTGGGATGCACCTGTGGCCAGGTCAGGTCAGCTGCTCTGGCTTTTCCCCCTCCCAGCTGAAGTTCCTGGCTGATTCCAAACTGCACCGCGGCTGGCCTAGGATTCTATCCCAGCAAAACCAGGACACTGCCCCAGTAAGAACATCACAATGCTAATAGTTCTATGCTGATTGGGCTGCCTGTCACTGATTGACACTGATGGAAAAGTCAGCGTGCTTAATTGTCAGATTTATGCCATGTGAAAGAACAAAACTAATAGCAGTAAAAAGCTACGAAATAAACATGTTGATATTTTAATGCTATTACCCTTGTAATCTCTGATTTAAAGACCAGTGGCTATCAATCAAACAAGCCAGACACTTTTTTTAAAGCAAAACCGAAAAGGTGGGAAATGAATTGCTAATAAGCATTTGTTAGACATCAACTAAAAGCTCTCAGAAATGCTAGGTAAGACATAGACCTTAATTTATGTAGATCTTACAAGTGACCATCTCTCATATTTATTTATTTTTATTCTGTATAGATATAAAAATCCAGGCAGGTCAAAACACAGGGCCCATCTCTATGCATGTGTGTATATGTATGTGTACATGTGAATGCTTATTTATGTATGAATATTTGAATATATATTTATTTCATACACACAAAAAAGGTCTACTAATTATTTACTTACAATTTCTATTTTACTATGTGGGGACAGGCATCTGCATATGTTTGCATGCATATGTACCTACATATATGTATGAGTCCAATTTAAACTTCTCAGATGATTCTTAAAAACTAAAGGCAAAAGAAAACAGGAGAGATTCTACGATGACCTTCTCATAGCTCTAAAATTCAGTCTATCACATCTATCAGATGAAGAAGCCACAGGTGAGAGATGAAAGTGTTTGGGAAGTGCTGAACGCAGCAAATATACACGGAGAGTTTTGCTGTGATGCAGAGATATTTCACTTTAGGGAAATATCAGGTAAAAGACTATTTTTAGAAAGCAGCCAGCTCATGTTTCTGCTCTAATTAATGCACCTACTCTGATCCCAGTACAGGTGGCTAAAATAGCAGAGATATGGTACCCTGCTTGCATTCAAATACTTATCTCCAGAAATGGGAATTTATGGAGGGGGGTGTTAATTTCATTTTTGGGTGGTTGTTTTTTTATTGTTTGGGGTTTTTTTTAAGTTTATTATATTGATTTAAAAATATTGTTTGGCTAGATTTCACAATCACAGATTTCACAATCAATTTTAAACCATGTATGTATCCCTTTATGGCAGTTAAATAGAGAAATACTATGTCTACTAGATCTAGATGGCTGTTGTGAGTCAAAGTGAGCATAGTATTGCTAATAGTCATTGATGTTTTGATTAATCTCTCTAATTAGCTACTGTGGGTGAGTTTAGGTTTCCTCTTGACACTTAATTCACTTCACTTTCCATCTTCTGTCATGACCTCACTGTTGGGTGAGTGGGAGAGTTACCCTCAGCTGAGTTCTCTTGATCCACAGAATAAGTTTCTCTGATTATTCCTCCCTCTTGGTCTTTCACCCCTGCCCAGCAATTCCCAACAGGAAACTAAAGCAAAAATTCTGCTCTTGGGCAAATCTTCTGCAAGATATGTTTCCTGGTTTGAAGAAGTGACTTTCACAATGGTTTTAAATTTCATATATGTCTGTATCTTTATATCACCTTTCATTAAAGGTATGGATTCACAAATTCTCTATTATTTCCTGATTATACTGTCTTTGGTAAGCAGTATGGTATATGGGAAACACTTTAAAGTGATGCCATGGAAAATACTCTGCATGGCATATTGAAATTTTACCTAAAATTCTTCATATTGATATTCAGAGATTACATTTTGAGCTTTCTAAAGTTTGAGTTTTATCTGATGTTACCCCAGCTGACCCAGCTATAAATGGAAACCTTATCTTTCAGCTTGGGCAGTCAGTGAATGTTATGTTGTTCCTCTGGGTGCTATTTGGCACTAGAATTGATGTGCCAATGTACTGTCTGATTCAGAATGGACCTTTGAGCATTTTGAGGTTGTTTTTTTTTGTTGTTCAATAACATGCATGTACCAGAGCCAATGAATATTTTTGGAGGTAAATAGCATGGCACAGGACGATATTGTCAAAACTTGTTGGTTTCATCTACAGGGCTATTAATCGCAAAATAGTTTCAAGATAGGGGGTTATCATGCTGAAAAATGTATTATAAGTTGCCACCATGAATCAAAATAATCATGGAACTAAAACAGTCGGTATCTTTTCATTAGGCTGGACCAGAAGACAAATCTTCAAACCACCAGACTCCCCAGAGCCTCAGAGGACACGGCAATTGAAAGACGCATTCTGGCAGAAGTGCCAACGGATAGCTGATGTTTGCTGAGTGTCACTTTGTCTTTTAGCAAAATTCAGTCAACATGGTGTTCCTACAAACCAAGTGCGTACAGACAACTTCAGTGATAGTTTTATCTCAAGCAGATTGAACTGGCAGAGGTTGCAGACACTTGACATAAAAGCAGCAGAATACACTGTTGGCACAACACACGGTTACCCAGGTGCTGTCACGTTGCAAGTCCTGACAAATATCTCTTTAACACAAGAGTTCTGAAGGAAATGACCTAGGAACTACTCATGTCTTTTCCATACTTGTCAGAAAAGTAAATCTTTGCAAAGGAGTTTGTTTAAATGATCCAAACCAGAATATTTTCCCTTCTTTAGAATATGATATGTATGTAGATATGGTGCTATCAAGAGTAGCATTTGCAGTCACCTTTCACAGCAGAAGTGAACAGTGATTTCATGCTTAGGGATTGTCAGTACCACTTCTTGCTCCAAATGAAGTGCCCACCACATGTGATGGGAAGAAACACACTGGGACATTGCTTTGTAAGACAGACTTGGCACCTTCTTGGCTCCATAAACCAATTATGTTAACAAATCAAGAAAAACTGTGGTGCACATACCAAATTCTTCGATTTGAAATATGTTCACTGGGTTTGGGTCAGTAACTTCTACATCAAGCATCTGAGCATTTGTAAGGCATAGCCTCAAAATACTCTTCAAATTTGGGAAGAGCTTAAAGGTTTCCTCTATGTGAAGTACCCAAAACATTTAGCTACTTGGAATCACTGATCACCTCTGAAAACTACACTCTAAAAGTGTAGTTTTAAAGGACTAAAGAACGGTTAAGCAGAGGAGAATTGTGAGCTTCATGATTAAATGTTAGACTGATGTAAGAAAGGTGTTTCAAGTTTGATCAGGTATTTTATATCAGAAATCTTTGCAGAAAGGCATAGATGGGGAGAGCTGTAGACTAACCATTGTTCACCAAATGTAATTGACTCCTTGGTTTTAGAAGCAACTTTACATTGATCAGATCCAAACTCCCTCCAAGACCCTACACTTTACTGTCTCCAGTTCTTGGAAACAATGAAGTATATCCTGATCTTTAAGTACATGTATTGAAAAATACAATAAGCAGAAAACCAAGAAGAAATAAAGTTACTATGATGATGTTTACAGATGTCTGCCTCAAGTCAAATGTGCCCATGCATTAGATGGAAACAAAAACAGATGAAAAATTTACAAGTATTTAATTTCTGTAAATCTGTTTCATAGTGAAACTCCTCTGCGAACAGATTTTCTATTTCTCTCAAGTGTCTATCAAATATTTTTTTTGAAAGAAGTGTACTTTGTGGAACATGTATAGAGTGAATAAAAAAATATTTACCTTTCACGCATAAAATTGTAATTAGTGTGTTAGTAGGAATCTTTTGAATATGAGAAATAATCATGTTGAAAATTTTAAGGATGTCAAAAACATGTTTTCTTTTGCCTTTCATCTGATATGTTCTATTTTATAGGGGAAAAAAAAGTGATTTCATGCTTAAGTTGCACACACAGAATATGGGAGAAAGGTTTTGTCCTTGGTTTACATTATGCAATTCAGGCATTCAAACATCAATCTCTCATAACCCATAAACATCAAAGCCATGAAAACAAATAGGAGTATCTTCCATCTTTCTCCTCAGAAGCCATCAAAGAACCTCTGACCCACGAAAATTCTATCAAAGGGATCTGCCTATGTGAATTACACTGTGGAGAAAGTTGCTTGCATTAAAATAAAAAATTTCAAAAGGCATACCAGTAAGAGCTACTGTATTTTTAATCTGGAGCACACATGCTTTGTTTCCAGCCCCTCCACCTGCAAGTGAACAAATCGCAAATCTGTTTTATGAATCATGATATAAAAACCCCAGAGTTATTACCAGCTAGTCCCTGAAAAATAAGACAGAACAAAACACAGGACTCAAGATCCCTGATCTCAGTTTAGAGAGAGATGGTCACAGTTTTTCAGGCTTTGAGCAGTGCTATGAAAAGCAGGAGGGTAGAGACAGAGCACGACTTCCCCTGCAGCCTGCTCTTTAACCAGCAAGCATCCCTGTTGAAGGACTATCCTACTGCCTGTCCATTAATGGACGAAGAGATGACACAACATACCCTATGGAGATATCACCCTAGCCTGCTTTCTGGAGTGTGTGGATCCCTTGGATAGACTCTAGACAAGCTGTCCAAACTCTGTGCACAGTTACTGAGGTGCCATTTAATGTGAGAGGTGTGGAAGCTACCAGTGACTGATAGAAAGCACCTTCATTCCAGGAGAGTATGTGCATCAGCTCCACAGGCATTGTGTTTTTCAGGAAAGGCCCCAAATGGATATTAGTCAATTCTAGCCACCAGTTGTTGCTTAAATGTATGGAGGGATCTATGGGCTTGGCTAGGGAAGTAGTTATGATGCCAGCTTCCTTGGAGGGGTTTATCTGCAAAGTGGGCAATTGTAGGCAGCCCCACAATGGTATATATTCATACCAGGGTTTATTTCACAGTCTCCTGTCCCAGAGACCCATTCTAGTAGGAAACCTACACAGAGTAAAAAGAGCCCTCCATCTGAGTATACAATTCAGACCCATAAAACACTGGCATCCCTGTGTCTCCAGAGTTATGATTTCAAATGTGGTGCTTATTGAGATTCCTCATGTAACTTCAAGGGAGAGCAAGCTAAGAAAGTAGGCAGCAGCCAATTTGTATTTTGAATAGAAAAGCCAATTTATATTATACAGCTTTGAAATGTGAATTATACATTATGGGATGCATTAAGCTATCATCTCTGGGAAGAGAAGATTTATGTTTGTCCCTAATATATACAGTAAGTGATTGATTGGCATAAGTACTTGATTTCTCTTTACTTTTCATTTTCTTATCACCTTTGATTCCAATTATTCTGCCATCATTCAAACTGCGGCTAGAAATACAGACAGGTAGAAGAAAAAACAAAGTTCATTTAGCATCTAGCTTTGAAAATAAATGTTAATAATGCCAATTTAAACTGCAACAGCTACTGGTTAACATTTAAGTGACAACACAGAGACTGGCTTAGGTTGTGAAAAAATCTATACAAAAAATGACACCTCTTTTTAACAACTCATCACAGTCCCCTTTTAGCTTACGAAGAAACCACACGCTTACAAGCTTGCAGACATGAAGTCCTTTTATGTATTTTTGATAGTTTGATTTTTAGTATTTTGCAGGAGAAGGAAGTCAAATTATAGTCAATTGTCTTTTCTTGTCAGATCATTTTCCTGAAAGCTACTGATAATACCTCCATTTTAAACCCTGTCAACATTAATTCCTAATTGCCTCTCAAAAATGTTTCATTCCTAATAGACTGTTTCAGGACTTACATTCCTCCTATTAATAATAATAAAAGAATATTGGAACTAATGTAAAGAATAGAGCAAAATGAGCTAAAGTGAGGGCTAATATGACATGAAAACTATCTCTTCCTTTGTGTGTAGCCTATACCCTGCACAAAGGGGTCTATTTTTATGTTGAGGGACCCAAATACTACTGTAATGTAAACAGAGAGTATTACCCATTTAAAAATGCTTATTTCCATCATTACTGGGTTTGCAAGAAAAACATATTTTTAAAGGAAAGACCAACCTATCTCCAAACCACTGTTTTTCAACAAATCAAATACACTGTTATTAGAAGTAATTTTGCAGGTGTTGAGACAAAACAGTGACAGAAAACAAAAGCTAACAGGTACCCTTTCTAAATCAATATTAGAGAATTGTTTCAGTGCAGCGTCCCACAGCTTTCAGGGAAAAAATCACCTGTTTTGAGCTGCCAAAATAATAAATAGAAGCAGGAACTGTGACCAGTAAGCAGCAGAGCTGTTAGCAGGGGGTGACAGCAGCACTTTTAACACAGACATTGATTCAAATGATAGCTTTGACTTGTAACTGCAGATTGCACCCTAATAATTTATCACAGACAGGGCATGAAATGTTTCAACAGCCCTTGATGGCCTACATGAAGGTACTGTAGCATCTTGAGAAAATGCTGATGAAAAATACTGGGTTTAGGGATGTATTTTGCTACTCATAAAGACAGTTATGTGAGGAAAGTGACAGCAGTGAATGGGTGAAACAGGAGTTTATATGTACAAATGAGTAAGGAGAAAGCAACTTCTAACTCCAGTCATTTCTTGGAAAAAATAAGTATTTTGCTTATGAAATGAAAATCGTGAGGACCATCAACAATCCAAATTATATCACCATTAGATATCCAGCATATAGCACTTACATCATTCCCAAGTGTTTTGCATGCAGGAGAAAGGTGGAAAGATGCTCCAGCCCATGCTGGAACATTTATTTTACAGAACAAGGGATGGGACTCTGCTCCATTCTATAATCAACTGTATTTTGGTGTCCAAATGTGACAAGGGTTTCTAAGTTTCCAAGTATTCACCCGAGAAGCCGTAACACTTCATTTCACCTTATGGTGAATCACTCTACAGATTTTATTTGGGATTAGGGAGTTGATACAGCTACTCAGAAGCCAATCTCCTCATACCTCCTCAGAAATCTAGAATACCTCATCTGGCCTTCGGGTGCTAATACAACATAGCATGGGTCTCCCCCATGCATTCTTGGTCATGTGTGCCAGGTCCTCATGGATATCTTGGACACCTCGGGGTATCTCAGTGCTTATGGGGAGGCAACAGAATCAAATTCTAGCCATTTGCTGATAGTAATAGGAGCTTAGATACTTCACTTGCAAATATTCCCATAAATGTAGAGACTGAAATCCAAGAGTTAACTGTATGGAACAGAATCCCACCTGAAAGAAATGAATTCCAAGTCTGTATGTGACAGTTTGCCTGTGCACTGTTCCTCACTCCCCAGACATTTGGAACTGTCAATGTCTACCAAAACTAACAGTGAAGTCTGTGTCTCGAAGGCTGTGTTTACACTGTGAGTGCATGAAGTGATTATACACCAGCCATAAGCATTTTTCCTTTCTTTCAAAGTCCATATTTGGAAGTTTAAATGTAAAACCAAGATGAAGTCTGAGTTTAAGAGTCCAAGGAATCTGTCAGTTTGGACAACTGTAACATTAAAGAATTGCACCATCAGACCTGTTCTACAATGTAGGCAAAACCAAAGCACTTACAAAGTCTGGAGAAATCAGGTAGCCTTAGTGAAAAAGCAGGTAAAAAATTTCACCGAGAACTTACACTTCATTCGACAGGGCAATTCTGCATAGTATAAATTTTCTTCTCGGTGCCCTAACTGTGAGCCAAGCTTATTAAAAAGCAAAAGAGCAAAGCAGTCCATCACAAGGCAGAAAGCCGGAGGAAATCAGCAGTTATTGAAATAATTGGCAGGTCATCACAAGTTTCCTGATGTTACTATTGAAGCATTTAGCATCTGTAGAGCCTTTCACTGTCCCTTCCCTTTTTCTACTGCACTTAAAGCAGCTCTTCAGTTTGTAAAAAATTTAAATTTTATTAAAAAAAAAAAATAGTGAAATTTTAGAAAAGAAATTGTGCCTGGTTTTGTATCTAGTTTAATGTAAGACTAATCTAATGCAAGCAATCCTTTTTAAAGAGGATCCTGGGTTCATTATTGTTCCATAAGTTTACACCTTATTTAGCTCCTTTATCTTCTTCACTAAATCCTCGCAAATGATACTGCTTGCATTTTTACTTCAGTCTGTGAGTATTTCTAGCTGCCTTTGCTTAGTTGCAGCTAATTCATTTTCCTGCTTCCGTTGCTCTTCTTCTGCTTCTGAGTTTGTACTAAGACACATCCTGTGAACACTGGAATCATCTCCATCCCTGTGGCGTTGTCATAGCTACCCACACAATCATTTACTGTTGAAGAAATGTAGAGAAATAGTTGCCCAGTGTTCTACTGTTTCCTGTTTATCTTTTAATTCAGAATGCCCAAATCAATGGCTCCCCCCCCTCCAGCCCATCATCTCTGCTAATAAGGGGAACATCTGTTGAACTGGCAGATCTGGACCAAGCAAGACAGGACTCATCAGATCCCTGCTCAGGAACCAGTCAGAAAGCCAGGGTGGGGGGACATTCACTCCTTTTATACCTGGTCAATAAAACTAAAGCTAATGAGTTTTATCTTTTGAAAACTTTGTATTTTGCATTATCTTCAGAGGACTAGGAAGGCATAAATTTGAGACCTGGGAGCTCTGCCTGCCAGTCTCTGTTGCCCCCACTGGAACTACACTGTCCTGCAGAAAAGATTTCAGTGCTCATTTTCTTCAAAACCAGCAAGAGCTTAGTGGTTAGAGCCTTTCTCTCCCACACTAGCTGGAGTTGCCCCAGGTCCTACTTTCAGCTAAAACGCAGAATTTATTTTACCCGTTACAAGCTTGTCTTGTCCTTTTAGCATGTTTATTGCTTAGGGTGAGCACATTTTGGGATTGTGGTTGTTGTTGTCATTATTGTCCGAATAATAAGTATTTATAGCGATAGAATTCAATACAGTCTTGTCGTAAGTTCAAGCCTTAGAAACTGATGTTCACATTGCCAAAGATCCTTTACACTGCTGCACAAATGAGCCTTGTATTATGTCTATGGACAAACCTCCAGCAAAGCCCATCCCCTCAATTACTCCGTCTGGCAATACAACACAGCTGAGTAAATTCAACCTAGATGTGAATCAGAGGAGAAAAAACTCCCTTTGCCACGCTGTAGAAGGATCAAGCCACTACAAAGCAGTGTTATAGGTAAGTCCTAATTCCCTTGGACATAACAAAAATTTAACATTGACTGCCACCACGGGCCAGGTTTTCACCCATTATTGCTAAAAATCCTTTCATCTTCTTTGAAGAGTGTCTTCATAGTGAGATTAAGTATAAAAAGTTTTCTGCATAATGGAAGACTGTGATTTCCTCTCAGATGAATTTCTAGCCTTCTTGAGGATAGGCTATCTAATATAAATCAACCAATAAATAAACAACCCACCCTTTTTATACCCCAAAATTTCAGTGAAACATATTCTAGCTTTAAGCTTTGTCCAACACAAACGCTGCAGCTTAAATGTGCAGGCAGAGAAATCTCTCTCAAGTTACCAGAAACTCAGTAAGTGCACTAAGGAAACAAGATTGTCACTTGTTTTTAAACTCCTGCCTGCCATGTGCATTTTGACTAACCAAACACTGTTGGTATACTTCTCTATGCTGGGATTGACTGGAGTCTTCGATACAAGTGTTTTGCCCAGCTTCTGAGGTAAGTATCCTGTAGCAACCGAATACCATCCTCCAGGAAGAGATGGTACAGAAAAGGTTCTCACTGTGGAGCCTCTCTACAGTAACTATATATAGTTTGAAGAGCTTGTTGCAAGTGAATAGTGCTATAGAATTGTGAAATATAAATAATCATCATAATTAATGTCCTGTGTTCTTGCTGCAGCTCTCAATTCAAAACACTATCTCAAGTTTGGATATTTCTGTACCCTGCATTGTCCTCTGTATTATTCCCTCACTGCTCTGGTACAGTTATTTGACTTTGACTCTTCAGGATTAAGACCGAATGCAGCACTGTGTTCTCTCACCAAATATATTTAAAGGGACAGATCAACATTTATTTAATTAATAAAGCTATTATAAAATAAATAAAGTTTGCTTGTGTCTGAACTATTCCTTAGCCATTTTCAAAAATGCGTTGCATAAAGAAGTCAGGATTTTTTGTCTTTCCATTTTATACATAGGAAAACTGAGATACAGTGAAGTGAATTTCTCAAGCTCACTGGCAGTGGCAGTTTGGGAACAGACTGCAAACAGCATCCAGTTTTCAGAACTTCTAGAACTTGCAACAGTTACTAAGATCAATAGGAGCTTTTTGACACAGTGGACACTGAGTTCTTGTGCTTTCAGCACCGCTTATCTGCCTTAGTAGGGATGAGAGCAGTCATGCTGTTTAATTCTACTGAGCTGAAATTGAATCCATACCAGCACTTTAACATATATTTATTTATATGCACTCATGTGCTCATAGTTAAGGGACTGTGTACACTGAGAGCTTAGTACTCAAGAAGCACAATTGCACTGCTCCTTATGTATCATCCCATCTGATATAGTTCTCTGAGAAGGCAATGGGAGCTCCTGTGATGTTTTTGTAAATCCATGTGAGACTACAATGTCTTCCATGTTTATGCAAAAAAAAAAAAGCCCCCTTTTCAATTCTACTCCTAACTCAAGAGGTTTTTTTGGCAGCAGTTGTTGATCATCGTCACTGAAAATGACCTGTTAGCATTACTTCATGCCAACTACATTTACCTAGCTCAGTTCAATACAATTTTTCCTGCAGAGCTCTGCCCAAAACCGCTCTCCTTTTCTCCACTGATTGTCATAGCAACCAGAGACATTCACGAAGAGGGATACCTGGTTCTCCCCAACAAAGGTGTGTGCTTTACTCCTGAGGTGTGAGAGTACAGGATGAACAGCAGAAAATCCCTGTGAACAGTCTGTGATTGGAACTTGACTCCTGGAATTAAAAATCCTTGGGAATTAGAAAACTACTGTTTGAGCATTTAATGGGCTGAATTAGCCAGGCCCTAGCAAGCTTATTATCTCAGAGTCAGTGTAAACCTCATGAGATGGTAGAAGAGGCAGACACAGCTCTGGAAAGCAGGGATTCTGGATGTACTCGTTAATCACAGGATGTTTATGAGTCATCAGTGTAACACAAACCATGAAAAAAGCTAATGGGATCCAAGGATGGCGCAGAAAAAGCAGTGCAAGCAGAGATGGAAAATCATTATATTTATTAAAGCAACTCTAGTAAAACCTTGTCTGGAACAGTGGGCACGGTTCAGAAAATATTATCTCAAAATGGACCCAAAATGGAACCTTCTGGATAATTGAAGAACTTAAATCCTTCAATAAAAAAGCCAGAATTTCAGGTAAACGATATCCAAGCACATAGGGATTGGACAGGAAGCACTGATGAGGAAGAAAAACTATACCATAATATAGGTAATAGAACATAAACTTAGCTAAGAATAAAAATAATGGGAATTTCTGGCTATTTGAGTACTGACGTTCTGAAACAAATTTATAATAGGAAGGAAGGGGTAAAAAATACTTTGTGATGTATTAATCCTTTGTCAAATGGATTAAGATATTTGACTACCATTAATTTCAGTGAATTTTAAGCAGTAATAATCATTTAAGCAAAGTTTCATCCATTTGTGGAAATAATAGATAAATTGTTTGCCTGTGACAGTGCAAGCCTGTGACTGGTCCAAGAGATATTTTGAAGTACTCTCTTCCTAGGGTAGCTAGTCATACAAACTGCTGATACGAAGCTAGGCTGAGTATTTCCACAGTACAGCTGAGAACTCAGTGCAGACATAAAAACCTAAAACTGGATCTACATTAGAATTAATGCAGCATGGTAGAAAATGCTCATCGTTTGAAGTGGTTGGTGCTGAGGTTCCCTGCATCTCACACAGGGACCCTGGGGAATTACATTGTCTTAAATATTGTTCCGATTGGCTGGATCAAACCCCACTGCATGTGTAATGTTAACGTCTGGGGTAAGAAACTGTCCTGTAGCTACTTTCTTCCTTTACTTCAGGACACTCCAGGAAGCACTGCAGTTTTCACACTTATCTACATGTAGATGATGTTAACTTGTCAGTGCCTGTCTAAAGACAATAGAATACAACCAAAATCAAACAAACAAAGAAGTCCAGGGTTTTCTGAACTAAACTGCTGCTTTGGACACAGAATAAGTCAGTAAGAGTGGATATTTTATTATATTTACAAGCAGCGGGCTTCATTATCAGAAGCAAAGAGAAGAAGGACACATCTTTCAAGGTTCTTATAAGTCTTTGAACACGAGACAGAGAACTTCTTAAGAGCCTCCTGCAGTCAAAATCAGATGTGTCCTGGGGAAAGGAGAAATCTGTCAGACCAACTACTTTTCATTTAACGCTTATGATGTTTTCCTTGACGGTTGCTGAAACAAGGCAGGATCTGGACTTACTGGGAGCAGGGTTGCTGGGGAGTGCCACACCAATTGCTTATTGACTCTTCACCTGACAGTGAAGGTCCCTTTTCTGAGACCAAGACAGTTCCAGCCATGCACAAACTGTATGACTCCTCACTCATGCTGCCTAGGTCATGTAGGACCCCTCACTGCACTATTTCAAACCCCCCTAATCTGTTTCCCAGCAGATACAGAAATCACAGCTATTTCAGTGATGGTGACTAAAAATAACACGAAAATGTTTTAAAAAAAAAATATACAGACAGGATATATATTGTTCTAGAAGTTGTTATAGATAGATATTTTCAATGGTGACAACTGAAAATGACATGAAGGCTAAAGACAATATATAGATGTAGATATTGTTATAGATTACAGGTAGATATTTAGATAAGTACATAGATACCAATGATATATCACAATAAATTTGTAATTTTTAAAGAGCCATCCTGACAAGGCCTCACAGAGGAAAGAATGACCTTAAGAGTGACGTTGTTATGTCATAAAAAAAAAAGAAAGCCACAAAGAAATAAGTTTATCCAGGGTCCCACATCTAGTGAGAGGCTGAACTGAGATCAGAATCTACCTTCTGCAGCACCTATCCCCCTTCTGAGTAGCCTGTTCCTCTCCTCTGCCCCCCTCCCTTTTTTTCCTTTTGACTCTTAATCATAGCAAGGAAGGAAGATTCAAATCTACATTTAAGTTTTACAGAAGAAAAAAGGTCTTCTCCATAAACATAATTTAACAGCAATTTTCTTCCTCTGTTATGAAGGCTTATACTGAAGACTCACATTTCCACTCTCTGTGTCATATTGTATATTAAATGTAGGAAATCAGTCTGAGTTGTATTATTGGTTTAGGAGAATCCATGTACAATTACTTTTTAAAAATTACAACATACTTCAAACTGTAATAACTGTGGCTCTTTACAGAAATAGAGGTTATAATCTAGCCATTAAAATTCCATAACCAACTGCTTCCAGCTATTCACATGCGTGAAACACTGCACAGATTCCTTTTTTTTTTTCTTAAATTTGCCACTTTCAGGCTCCTGCAGAGTGCAATTTCCTTGGGAAGTGACTTCATCTAAATAACATTTAAGTATGCCACAAAGAATATCAACAAAAATAAATTGGCCCATGTCTCAACATAATCAAATGTTCATTTATTAAACTGAGGAAAATCTGAGCTGAAGTTGTCTCAAAAGAAACTAGAAGAGAGAAATGAGGGGAAGCTCTGAAATGGCACAGATTTTAAAATATAGAAGCAGGGCTGATTTGTATTGCTGCAGGCACACACAATTATTTGTGAGAATAAAAGTGGTCAAAAGGCTGCTGTGAACATGGGATGATTCATAGTACTTATTGTTATACAGAGGATAACCGATAAGATGATTACTGAACACTACTTTTAATATACTGAGAGAACTGATCTCAAACCTGGTGTCCAGGGTGGAAGTGGCTCCAATCTTTCTGGTATATAGAGCTCTGATCCTATCTGGCTGTTTTCCAGACAACATGTTACATTATTTTATATATAATACTGTATTATATTATCCTGAGAGAGGATTTGGTTGCTGCTCATCATAAAAAGACAGTCCTGAGGAGTTTACAATTTAAATATGTTGCACAGAAAAGGTGTCTGAGTTCCTCCCTGTTTTGATAGACTTGGGAACATCGTTATTACTGCTGCTTTATTCTGAGCTAAGAACGTCATAGGAAAAGAAATTCATAGGCAAATAAATAATCAGACATATGGACAACATTCATTTGAAACAAACCATAGGATTTTATGTAATGTTCCCACAAAATAGCACTAGGATTCCTGTTTGACCTTGGACGGGCTGTTTGAAAGCTAGAACAGCCAACCTAGCTGCTGTGTTAATCACACTCATTTTCTCCTGCACTTTAGTTCAAACAGTGATCTGTGGATGACTGATGCTCGTAAAACAATAGAAGGTAGACCATGAAGTGACTGCAGAAAGATATTTAAGATAAAAATAAAAATAAGGTATATGCTGTCCCCACCAAGTGCATGAATTTGGTAAAAAATGAAAGGAAATTTAAGAAAGGGAGAAAGGGAAAGACACAACCTTTCAGAAATGGTGCACAGGGGGTTGAGGGGGTTTGTGATTTTGTTTGTGGCTTCTTTGGTTTGGGTTATTTGTTTGGGTTTTTTTGTGGTTTTGCTTGTTTGTTTGCTCGTGGTTTTGGGTTATTTTGTTTTCTTCTTTCGAATGACACTGCGGTAACAACCTTACAAGATTATTTATGGCTT
The DNA here is from genome assembly GCA_013399075.1 of Chloroceryle aenea. Lineage (NCBI taxonomy): Eukaryota > Metazoa > Chordata > Aves > Coraciiformes > Cerylidae > Chloroceryle > Chloroceryle aenea. The sequence continues at coordinate 489,105 of VWZY01003188.1, forward strand.
TTAGAAGCTGTACAAGTTCATTTTATCAATCATTCAGTCATTAAGGTTAGGAGGTAACTTTAAGTGGACTGGGTTCACCAAGGGAGAACCACTGGGTATGGCCAAGTACCACTAGTCTAACATTACTGTCCCTACATCTAGAAGGAGCTGTAGATTGCAGAGGGCTCAGAGTTTCTGTAGCGACGCAGCACTGCAAACTCTCATCTCTGGAAGAAAACAGCTCCCTACAGTATCTGTTTCTAGGCATTGCTTTCAAAAAAAAGGTCTTAGTATTTTAGTTTAAGAAAAAAAAAAAAAAACAGTTTAATATCCTTCTACATCTCTTTTTAATGACTATATGTTGCAGAAGGGGGAAAAAAAATCCCATGATTGACCATGAATAATTTGAGAGATCATTTGTGATGTTATGTCCCCTAGATATGCATTTCATTTATCCCCTCCACCTTACGCAAATTCACTTTGACACAGATGCACTCATGTAACATTCATCTGGAATATGCGATGTAAATTTAATTTTTCCTATATATTGCACAAAACTCTTGCTCTCCAAGTCAAACTTGCTGCAAGTATTATCTTGTAAAGGGCAAATAAGAATCTGTAGGTGTTATGCATTTGCTGATGTAATTTATTAAACAGGCAATCTCTCAACCTTCTAGTTATTATTCTAGAAGAACAAGGCCCTCATTTATTAAAAAAAAAACAAACAAAATAAACAAACCTCACAAATCATCCATAACAATCCTGTATACTCCTGGTTTGATATTGTCATTTGTAATTCTTTCCCAGATTAAAATATACATAGGCTGATTTCTAATATTTCTTCTAGCACAGTTTGTTTATTTACTGGGCAAGTTTGAAAGATGGGATAATCTTGTGGTTAAGGTATCAGATTAAAGATTGGCATATATGAAATCCATTCCTAGTTCTGGCAAAGGATGCTTGTGTAACCTGCAACAAGTCACTGAGTTCCTTGATCCTGCTTGTCCAACATTTTAAGGTACTTTTACTCCTGATTTCAGTGACAGTCAGTCATATTCATTTAAGGTTTTCTTCATAAATTAATTTACTTTATGGTGAGGTTTACAAAACTTTTTCTAGTCATGAATGCCTGAACAAGAACCTGGAGGATAAAGACTGTCTTAGATTATGTATTTTCACTAATCCTATTGTAATGGCATTTTTAGCTCAGAGAGACTTCTAGAGATGCATTTATAGGAATGATAAATACCAATAATGTAAGCAACTTAATTAAACTATCCATTTCAATGAGGTATTGCCATGTTAAAGAGAGAAGTTAAGTAGGGGAAGCATTTACAAATCAGGACACAAAATGCAATGTTGAACTTTCCATGAAGTAATACTGTGTAATGAGAATGTGAGGGAAAGTTGCTGGGGCAAAGTATTCATTTAAAATAGTAACCAGTTTTAGCAGGGGGAAAACTTTATATTCATCGCTATCAGTCCATTAATAAAGTTTTAACACCATTTTCATATTCTAGTTCTGAAGATAAGAGCACATTATTTGAATTCTTCAGAAATGCTGAGGACCAAGAGAAGAGCTTTGCTAAGACACAATAATGGGAAGGGAAAACAGATGCAGATAGAAGCAGACTGACAGTCATATCCAGCGTGGGAAACTGCTAATTCTGGATTCGGTTGCTATCAGTGAAGAATTCTCATTTGCACCAAACCTTCAGATAAAGTAGATTTCTACCAGTTCACATAGAGTCTTATTTAAGGATGGTCTTGAAAGCTGATACTTTTTAAAGTGTAACGTTTAGGGTATTGGTGTCAGCTTAACCATAATGAACATTACCCAAGGTCAAACAGTAAGTTATGACCATTGTTTTGCTACCTATTGGGTCATTCAGTGGCTTTCAAAGTGCACAATGTGAATATTTTAGTCCTGGTTCAATCAGTGACTTTTTATGTAGCCTTACAATGTTACTCTGGGGTCTTTCTACAAAATAATGAAGGTTCCCCCATTCAGTCTGGCTTTTTAAAACATCTATGTTCAAAACAAGTATTCTGGGCCAAATGCTGGAAAAGCTTGTCATAGTCTGTCATCCTGTCCAAAGTCTGGGATTGAACCAAGTTACAGAATTTTTGTCTTCTGCACCAACAAACTTACATCAAAGCTTCCGTTTTCCTTTACGTTTTGTTTGCTTGTTTGTTTTAAAAGATAGAGTCAAGTCTCCCTGAACATCTACTGTCAAGTTTCAAATATTGTTCTCCATTTTAATACAAGTAACTTTGAATAGACTAAAATAAATACATAACAGAAACATAGGTGAATAGGATAGTCAACTTCTGTTCTGGAAGAATAAATATTATGATATGAAGAATAAATGCCTTATGTTTTGAATTAAAAACAAAACAAAAACCCAAAACAAAACACAGCTTCAGTGGAAGGGAGTGAAAAGGGAAAATCTGTAAGTTTTTGCTCAGTAGTTCTTTATAACAGTATGATTTTAGACATTTTTACCTTTATTTTTTAAATTAAATGGATTTTGATCAAATGTAGCACTCAGGAAATGTGAGATTAATGCATCTGACAGAAGCAGAAAACAGAGTAAGCAGGCATTATACAGGTTTCATGAGAAAGCTCAGCTAGTGTACGTGAATGTGATCTTTAGACTTTTATTATTACCTCAAGCTCCTCAGCACATCAGCTGTGTAATTTAATGTTTCGTTGGGGTTTTTCTTAAGCTCCTTTGCAGGGAGTATGAATGAGGTCACCACAGTAGTAGGAGGTAAAAGGTTAGGCCAAGTTCAAATAAGTGCTTTTGTGCTTTGCTGTTACCAAACCTGCAGTCCAAAGAACTCCACATTATACTTGAAAAAACTGTTCCAGCAAATTAAAAAGAAATAGCAAATGTATATCCTTTTTTAGAAAGAAAAAATTGAGAGCTAAGATTGCCCACACTTTACAGAGCTTTCACTCTAAACACATATCATCATTAGAAAGATTCTTTTGGTATGGGAGTGCATTTATTATTGTTAAAACTGATCTTATTACTTGCAATCTCAAACAATACTAACAGTTTGAAAAATCTGTAAAAATGTGATGACATGCAGATGTGGGTGTAGGTAATATAGAACTGTACCTGCAGGAAGATACAGCAGACTTTGAAAGATTACATGCTTGCTTTGTCTGCTTTCTAGTTTGAAGAAAAAAGCAACCAAACACTGTGGATCACTACCCCTCAGTGAAGATGGATCAGCAGAGTCCATGCATTCATCTTAGACTGGACCTCTGGAAGTTTATTACTTCTGGGAATTAGAATTAAAGCCAGTCAGAAGTCTTCCAGAAAAAGACTGCTATAAGATGACCTCGTATTGAAATCAAAACCTCTCAAAGAATTTCGGCCAGATCAGTTCTTATGAGCATTTCTTTAGATGCCAATGAAGTTTTGGAAGTGAAGCTACTTTCTAAATATGATAAATCGGAAGCAATTTCCTAGGTGATGGGTGACCCATGTTCAAACCTTCACTTGTCCCGACCTGAAGCTGCAAACAACAGTCACTCTTTCACAACACAGAAATGTTTTCCAGCCAGCTTTAGCACTATCTTTTTTGATAAGGTGAGACCTGCTGTTTGCTGAAGAGCATGACAGGATGGTACAGCTTTCTGAAAGGAGGAATGGTAACTTAACGACCCGGAATGCATTTATCTGTGATTCTCAGTTTACTTTTTCACACAGTAAAAGTAGTTTATCCAGTGAGAGATGTCAGATCCAGTGCCAGGAGGAAGCACCGACATTATGATTACAGGCTGTACCTTGATTCACAGACCAGCTTTGGGCTGAGACTGCGAATCAAAGTTTTAACTCTGCTTTAGAAGAATATTTCTGCTATTTTTTGTTGAAGTAATTTTTTTTCTTTCCTTTAGTTCTTACAAACATCTTACTACATCATTTGCATGTGACATTAAACAGCTGCCATTTCACATTTTGGAGATGGCTATAGATCAACAGTGCAATTTAAGATTTTCTTTTCCCCCTTTATTTGCAAGTAACATTAACTTCTGCAAGCATTCCCTGATATAATTACACAAGATATATTTATGGTACAACTCATTCACCTACAGATTGATAAATGTTCAAAGATACGCAGAGGAAAGAGAGTAAACAGCAACAAGTATGTATCTGCACAGTTCGCAAAATTTAGCTTTAATAGATAAATTACTAGTTGCAACCTTTGTCCTTTTAACAAATTATTCAACCCCCCTTTTTAAAAACTATATGGACTATACCAGCTCTAGGAATGTAAATTTGTGATTGCAACCGCATATAAAATAGTGAATAACTTTGCTCTCATCTCTTTTCTTTTCTCTCTCTTATATAAGTGGATTTTTACTGGAGATTTGCAGATTTTTTTAAGCTATGGTATTTTTTTAAAGCTACAGATCTTCTAATATCATCTCATGTTTACACTGGGCAATTAAATGTCACCTATTTATATCTTTATTCATTCCAAAAGGCATGCAAATCCATTCCAAAATAGCATTCAAACTTGATTTTTACTGTAGGAGCATCTACCATTTCTCTTTGTACTTTATCCAGTAGTTAATCACCCCCACTGCTGAACAGGTATCATGTGAGGGAACTTGTAAAACTGCGGTCTGGTAAATACAAGAGAAATGCCAAGGATCTTTAGGACTCCCATTCCACCCTCATATATGCATGCAGGCTCCACAGCTAGTAATTTTATATTCTTATTCTGGCTTTCATCTGTTTTCCTTTTACGTGTCTCTTTTTTCATTTTTTTCCCCCATGTTATTATGGGCACCAATATAGACTTCAAAACATCTTTTCTCACACTCAATATATTAATAAAAAGCTTCCTTTGCTTACAGTATTACCTTCAACATTGTCAACTGTCATACTATTTGTCTTTTGAAGTGCAGTATTTGTATGAATGCATAATTTACACAGTATAATCTGCAAATAAAAATATTATCCTTAAATGTGCCAGTTATATAAACAAAGTAATTTTTATAGTTTAGTTTTTACATATGCTGCTTTGGTGAATAAGTAATTCACATTGACAAAAAGTTTATGATATTATTCATTTCCCAAACAGGTAAAATACTTTGCTAAAATCTTCCTACAGTCTGATTACAAAAAAAAAAAAA
>VWZY01003188.1:501503-564376 GCA_013399075.1 Chloroceryle aenea
GGGGTGGGAGAGGAAGGCAAGGTATACAGGAGACGTTCAGAGAAAGCAGAGCCGAAGAATTAAAGGTCTCATTGAAATAAATTTTCTAAGAAAGGTAGAACAGAAAAACAGTATCAAATTAAAAGGAGTAGAAGGAGTTTTCAGTGCTGGCTGCTCATGAACAAAGTTTAAAATACAAAGCTCAGACTGGCACAGGTATATTCAGTAACAAATTCAGGAGTATTTTAAAAGAATATTTGCCCCAGAACTCTTTGAACCCTTGATTTACCTCTTTATTAATATCCCAAGCCCCTCTGTCACCAGGCTGATATAAATACAGTTGCATACTTAGTGGTATAGATAATTGTGGTCTGTGTTCAGGCTTTGCCATGTTTTTTACTGGTATAGATATAGACTGAAACCTATTTGCTTCATCCTCTAGACCCTGAAAATGCTCTGTAGTAGGTCCTAAGCATAGAAAATAGAGAATTGAGACTCTGTGATCACGGGCCTAGTAAGAGACAATTTGTTGAGTATCTTCTTTACCTTCTCACCAATACATTCCTTTCCCAGCTCTTGTAAATTCAATCAGTAGTATCACTCATGAGCCATCAAGCTGTAAGTCATAAGCTGACTTATCATTTTGCACATACCTGACAAGATTACAAAAGACTATGTAATGGGTTGGTTGATATTATAGAAGTATATCTGACACCCACTGCAGTCAGTCTGCCTGAAGAGCTAATGACAGTGTGTCACGGGATACCATGAACTGACTATACATACAATTCTCTTCTGGCAGTCTCGAATTCAAAAGGCTTTTGTAGATGAAGTATTAACACACTATGAATTTCTTTTCACTTGTCTCATTTCAGCTTCTTAAATGGCTAAACACTTGGCTGATCTAGAATGACAATTTTATGTTTCTATTTTATCTGGGATTGGGGGGGGGTTGACCATGGCTGGCTGGCTGCCAGATACCCACCGAGCTGCTCTCTCACTTCCCCTCCTCAGCAGGACAGGGGGAGAAAAAAAACTCATGGGTCCAGATAGTTTAATGAAGAAAGCAAAGGTCATATGGGGGGAAAAAAAAGGAAAACAAAAAGACTATCTACTTTGAGGATCAGAGGACTGGAGGACCTGCCATATGAAGAAAGGCTGAGAAAAGTGGGTTTGTTCAGCCTCAAGAAGAGAAGGCTTAGAGGAGAGACCTTATTACCATGCCAAGAAGATGGAGACTCCATTTTACAAGGAGTCATATGGAAAAGACAAGGGCTGATGGGTACAATTTCCTCCTGGGGAAGTTCTGATTGTACTCCAGAAGAAAATTTTTCACCATGAGAACAATGAGACGTCAATCATCTTCCAGGGGAAGTGATGCACTGCCCTACACTGGACAGTTTTAAGACTCAGCTTAAAAGGGTGCTGGACCAGCTCATTTAAACTATAAATATGTAGTTTATCTTAAAATGTTGGACTATGATTCTATGATAGCTCCCTTGAGCAGGCATCCAGCTACCCCCATGGGATGTAGGTCTTCATTACATGTAACAATTGTTTCAGAAGAAAAACACCTTAAAAAAATGCCTGCCCCTTCCTACTCCTTACTTTTATCTTTTACTGATGATGTCATATATGTAATATCCCTTTGGACATTTTGGGTCAGCTGTCCTGATTATGCCCATTCCCAATATCTTGCTCACCCCCGGCCTTTGCCAGGGTGGAGGGGGATGATGAGCTGGACAGACAATATTGCTGCTGTGGGAGCACTGCTCTGCAGTAGCTAAAACACAGGAGTGTTATCATTCTAGATGCAAATACAAAGCACAGCACTGTGACAGCTACTGTGGGGAAAGTTGTACCTGGTCCCAGCCAGACCAAATGCAATGACTGATCAATAATTATTACTGCATTTTTTGAACTAAAATATGACTGGATGTACCTTTCAAGTCAGTATCAATCCACCTATTTACACAACAAGGAAACATGCCCCAGGGAACCTCTGATGTGTGTTCAAGTTGCTCATATTGATACAGTTTTTCTCTAGTTCTCGAGAAAGGAAAGGATGACTTTCAAAGTATCTGCAAGTACACACCTAAAGTAGTACACACCTAAAGAAGTACCCAAAAGGATTTTGAAGCTTTTAATTAGATTTGTTATCAGTAAATCTTAGACAGAAATCTTAAGAAAAACTTTCACTGTACTCCTAGGGTATCTTGCTCTCAGGTGAGATAAAAAGGAATTACCAAAAACACTGACTGTGTGTTCAATAAAGTCTAGTGTCCAGAAAAAAAAGTTGTGCTATATTTTTTCATGATTTCCTGAGGTTATCAAAACAAGGGTGAAACATGAAAAAAAAGAAACAGATCACAAGCGAGAGTGGCTGGGGAGAATATAGACAAAGAGGACACAGAATATGATCATTTTCTGCTGTAGCCTGTTGGTCGTTTTGCTCTTCCACTGATGTTCTGTGTCTCCAACACTCACCCAGTGCCTGCCTCCTTTAGGGCTTACTACTCTTACTGGATACTCTTAATTCTTCTGTGGCCTCCACAGATCTGCTGATCCTTGTAACTTGAATTCCTTGACACAGTTTGAGCTAGAGTATGATTTTTGCTCCCATTCTGCTTTTCTTGCTGAGGAAGCAGATTAAGACACTCAGAAGGTGACATTTCTCCAGGGCATCCCCAGTGGCTCAGAAGATCTCCTTTCACATCTCTGTGATGGAGTCCCAGGTGGCTTAGTGCAAAATGGAAAACTGTCAGAAAATTCTAGCAGTGTCTGAAGGGGCCTGTGTGGCACCAGGTATTTAAGCACGGATACAGAAGTTCCTGACTAACTCTATAGTAAATTTTAGCCTTTCCTGTCTCTGAAATATTCCTTCAAGTATTATTGAAACAATCTTGAGGGATGATCTGGTACTAAAATAAGAGGTGAGTATCTACAAAATAAAGGTTGCTTTTTTTCCTCAAATCAATCTGTCTCAGTTTTGATTCTCTCTGTCAGGCTGCTCTGGAATTTCTTTTTAGAATAAAATCTGTAAAATAAAATAAAAGTCAGTGTAGGAAATTACACCCTTAAAGAGGATCCACAAGGTACAAGGAAGCACAGTCTTGTTTTATGACATGGAAAACATTGTCTAGCAGCATCAAAATCAAGTATATCCATTTATCTTCACACTTCTCCTATACAATAATCCAGGGATACAAAATTATGTTTAAGGACATAGGTTTGATTAATTCTGTGTTTTGCGCTTCTTTAAATTGCATTAACAGGAACGGAACACAGAGAGGATGGTGCATTTTTCACCTTGGGATGGTGGCAGTAATTTGAAGAGGGTCTTTTTACAGATAATTCTTTTATCAGAGTGAAAAGGCAGAAAAGCAGCAGGGAAAATGAAGCAGGGATAATGATAGCCCAAATTGACTTTAATGATTTTATTACTTTATAAAACAATAAAGGCTGGACACCTTTTACAGAGGGTCAGAAATGAGACACCAACAAATTATTCATGTGGGATAATTAAAAGCAGATCTCATTCCTCTAGTGTAAATGCCTCTCTTCCCTCATTGTTATAGTCTCCTATTTCCAGCATAAATAGCTGTCAATAAAGGAGGAGAGGGAAGGAAAATCTAACATCAAGATATTGAAATGAAGAACGTTCCACAATGAAGTGCCAGTGGAAGGAACACATCCTAAAAAATATGGCACAGCAATCACTTTGCAGTGGTGGAGGGGAAAGAAGGAGCAGGGCAACAAAAAACACAGAAAAAGATAGAAGGGGATTTCTGTAATATCTCTTGCAACCAGCAATAATCCATATTATTTTGTTTATATCCTTATTTCATCCTTGGGGAAAAAAAAAAATAGTCATGAGCAAAACATTTGCAGCAAGCAGCAAGTTCAACATCTCTCCATCCCTAAGCACATTTGGGAAAGCTGAAATTATGCTCAAAATCAAGCCACAGGGGGCAGGGTGGGGAGGGTAGTTGCATGTGAATTTGAGAATGGAAATATTTGGAATATGAGAATAGTTAGTTCTGACTTGTTTAAATGCAATGCCTGTTTTAAATTCAAAACTAACATGAATGTAAACATTATTTTTGAAGTGGTTTAATCCTTTTTAAAGACAATTATTTCTGTTCAAACTTTCAGATAAACATTTTTTTAGTCCAGTGAATAAAGGCATCTCCATCTCAGTGCCAGCATCTCAAGAGTGTATGCATGGTACAGCTCCTGCTGCTAGCAAAGCTAGTAGCCTTCTTGCAGGAAGAGAAAATGAGAACAGAAGCCACCTCACCCCTACACACTTATTTCATGCTAGACAAAAGGATCACTTTGGGAAACTACTTAAATGTTACGCTGAATAGACAAGCGACTGTGGGAAGTGGAGTCTGCAGTACGCTGCCTAATACTCTAAATCCCTTACATTAAGTACACCAGTAGCAACTAAACAAATATCCACACAGATGTCATGCCATTCTACTGAGCAGTTTTATTCCATTTATAAAATGAAAGAGCAATCCCTTGACTGCTTGTCGTGGCAGGTGTCTACGTATTTAAATACTGGTCAGTTTTAAGTGGAACACGTGTATTTAACTTTCCCAGCATGTCTAAAGCTTTTAAAGCCCATCACACTGATGCTAGAATAATAAGGGCCAGCAGCCTGGCAATACGATTGCTTTTTTTATTGCTCAGTTTGTGCTGGGAACTCATTTTCATTCCAAAGGTTATGGCTTTTAAAGCAGTGCTACTTCTATTTCCAGCCCCCAAACTGAAGCTGAATCAAGAAGGGACATAAATGAGAGCTGGAAACGTATGCTAACATGGCAATCCATCCTCTGATACTTTTTATTTTTGGTGTGCTTTCTAACCACTCTGCCCAGCAAATATAGAGAGTATATCTCACTTAAGCAGAAGATGTCAGCTGTTATGAAACTGGCAGATGGACGGTTAAGATTCTTCAAGGTAACAATATAAATAAAATGCTGGCAAAAAAAAGGAAAGCATGCAATTACTGATCACTGTTGCTTTCTCCTTGCTTCTGAATTTCAATGTCAGAGGAGGGGGTTTTGCCCAGCAATTGCTTATCGTTAGCTACGACAATTATAATACAGGAGTACTAAAGCAGTGGCAAATGAAGTCTGGAGCAATAGCTTCTAAACAGTTTAATGGAGAGACTAAGTTCTGTGATAGGAAAATATTGTGTCTGTTTCCACCAAGGTTAGTCTTGAATAGGTAGGGATTAAGCACAAGGTTTTGAAGAAAACCCAGGTCCTCTGAAAGAATCATACAAGGAGGCAGCAAAACAGACAAATGATGTAGACAAGAGGCAGAAGGGACCAGGCTGAGTGGAGTTTTTTTACAACAGACTATAGCATTACTATGTATGTGTATGTTAAGTTCATTTCACAGATACTTCTAATGCCTTAACTCATACCACAAGAGGAAATGGGCTTAAGTTATACCAAGGGAGGTTCAGGTAGGATATTAGGAATTTTTTTTTTTTTTTAATGAGAGTGGTGAGGCCTTGGAACAGGCTGCCCAGGGAGGGGGGGGAATCACCATCCCTGGAGGGGTTCGGGAAATGTGTAGATGTGGCACCTCAGGACATGGCTTAGTGGTGCTGATAATGTTTAGTAGATGGTTGGACTTGATGATCTTGAAAATCATTTTCAACCTTCATGATTCTATAACAGAGTTAAACACCTTTTAGGACTTTCACGCTGAAGTAAATTACAGAAAAGATACTGAGAAGAAATCAATAGCCTAGTAATATGATATTTATCTTTAACTTTTTTTCATGCAAAAGGTCATGTCTTTAAAACTCAGTTCAAAGGGACATTCTTTCAATAATTTCAGTCTAAATCGCTTGAACTTCCCAACAGGAGACAGACATTTTAAAAGCCAAGCTTTTATGTCTACTTTGCATTTTTTTCCCATCTGTCTTATCAAATTCAGAATAAATCTTTTAGCTTATTTTATAGGGTAACAGTTATGATTAAGATCATAAGCATTAGTTGAAGCCTTCCTTTTGTACAACAAATCCTGGAGCAGGGCCACCTGTGTCATTCTACATTGGTGGGTCAGAAAAGTTTAACAGATGCAACTCTTTTCAACAACTTTGTCTAATCAAAAACAGGAACACAAAAGTACAAAGAGCAGCTGAGGGATAGCAAGAGATGGATGAAAATATATTTAAATGCCCCAAGCCAAAGGAGCTTATCGATTATTGGAAAAGATCACTATGTCTAGGTGGATTTCAAAGAATGGGTTCTGCACCAGACACGCTGAAGACATCCTACGAGGGTCTGAAAAGGGAAACTAATGCACAGATTTTGTTCATTTGTTTGATAAGTTTGAGGAGCAGAGGAATTCTGATTCTTCTAAGATAATTAATTTAAGAACTCCTGTAACTGTTTTCTTTACTCTTTCCTATGCCTTTAAAAGTAGAAAGTAAATAGTAAATCCCTATCTCAGAGATGGTCTGAAAGCACCTTCTGGTGAAGGCTGGGGCAACTCTTGCACTGTTTTCAAGGTCTATGACAGCAGAGTCCCACAGAAGAGGAACTGGGAAAGCAGTCTGTGCTCAGGTACGATGAGTGCCTGAGCCTTGCGAGGAAGAGATCAGACCCAGCTAACCCAGAAATCTGTCAACCACCAAGTCAGTGTTCTTCACCACAGGATGGTCTGTCGGTTAGGAAATGTTTCTCAAGAAATGCCCATCCTGCAGTTTATTGCCAGCAAGTGCATTGTGTATTTGAAAAGCTCTTGTAGGACCAAAGCAGCAGAGATGTGTGTTGTTATATAACTGCAAAGAATAGTGAAACTGTAAAACAAGATAGAGATAACACAGGATCAAATTTGCAGAATGACTTCCAATGTCAGCAGAAGTTAAGGAGACCAAGTCTTCAGCTGAAAGAAGAGATAACTGGCATATAATAGTATGAAAGGACTAAAGGAACTGTAGAATGCAAGTGTTTTTTTAACAGACAGGGGGAATACAATGAGCTGAACAAAAAACAGAAAATAAGCCCAAGAAGTCACTTTTTGTGACTTATATTGTGACATCCTTTGTCCCAAAATCATCACAAGGACTGGGGCCAAATTTTTATCTTGGGAATATAACCCTGGAAAAACCTTCATTCTTCCCCCAAGCACAGACTCTCATAGCTATTTCTGTTTTCCACGATAGGAAACAGCAATGTCTGTTAGAAGCAGGAGCAGCCTATGCTAAAACTTCTCATATTTTGTATTCCGAGGAGTGTTCCATTTATGCATAAGTCAAGGTTAAGCACTGGTGAGGAAATCTGTATGTTTCTGTAAAAGGTAAGATGTTTATACCCTGAAGCATTATTACAAAGACACTTTTTTATTTTTTTTCCAAATTCCCCAGTTTTGTTGAGATGAAGTCTCTCTTCATTTTGCCTGATACTGATTATTTACAATACAAGAATCCAGAAGGAGAAGTCTTCACTTTGTAATTCAGAGGATCTACCTGCTAAACATTATGAGCAGCAGAGACTCTAGGGTTCATTTAACTACCCATGAATTTCTTTGATGTAGAGACATCTGACCAAATTACTCTGAGTTTCTCTTTTGAGTTAGTGGAGGATTAGTCAATAAATTCAACAGAATTGAGGTCTACAAAGATTCTCTCACCCTAAAGTAAACACATTTGTCCAAATTAATCACATTAAACTCTATTGACTGCATTGATTAGGCTACATTGACCATACTGGAAGCCTAAATAGCCAGCTCAGCTGTAGATAGATGTATTTTATAATCAACAAATGGCTGAAATGAATCCCAGCCCCCAATTCCCTGTTCCAGTTAACCACCACAGAGTGAGATTTCCAATGGTCATGTTTAACAGCAGAAATGAATTGTTTATTGAAATGGATTTCAAGTACTTTGCATAGCTAAGCCCCAAGACAAATTGGGGCTTAGTATCATAGAAGTGATATTAACAAATTCTGCCCAGGAATAGCCAATCCCTGCATAAAGCTAATTCTCATTCTTCACTACATACTTTCACACTCTTAAGACCTACTGAAATAGAAAATGTGCCATTATCTAGCAAAGAAACCCTACATGACCAGTGTAAAACACAAAACAAACAAACAAAACAAAGAAAAAACAGCAACAAAAACAAACATAAAAACTCCCAAAACAGAGCCCTCTTAGGACAAAGTATAGAATTCACTTAACAAAACATGCCAATGAATAACTGATTTTCTTTATAAACATGAAGGGACTGTAATAATCTTTTGATGTCCTCAGGAAAACTACAAGTGAATGGAACTACTCACTTGCTTGGCTCTCAACTGTCCCTTCCACCAAGTTGCTTTGCTCATGTGCTCTTCCTTACTCTCAGCAATTTGTTGATTTGTTTGATACTCAATTTGTTTATCAGCTTTCAGCTGCACCGGACAGTGAGCTAAGGCCACAGCAAATCAGTTGTTTCCATTCATTAACTGTGGCTGTTGTTTGTAATACACAAATGCATGTTACTGTTTTCCACTGAAACAGAAGTCATAAAGTGTTTGTGTACGTGTGTGCAAGCATTTGTGTGCAGCATCTAATACTCCTCTAAATATTGCTCTTGCTCACCTGCAGTACTTTCAAAAAACCCCATTGTCTGCAAAAATTGCTGTAATGCACCAAAGTAAACTGAGTAATTTTAAAATGAAGATGATAAAAACCTCTGTGTCAGCTACTGTTCACTTGCTCTAATATTTTATAGCTGTCTTTTGTAAAATTTGGTTTAGCTTCTCCTGTTGCTTGAACCTAATCTGAGTAAAATGAAGAATTCCTTTACCAAAGGGTTTCTCAGGCACTGGAACAGCTTGCCCAGGGAAGTGGTTGAGCCCCCATCCCTGGAAGGATTTAAAAGTTGTGTAGATGTAGTGGTCAAGGTCTTCTCTATGTTAGGTTAATGATTATTAATGAAATTTTTGTGATTCTGTAAGAAAGAGTATTATGTGCCTTCAGTGACAGGAAAGATAACTTGTTATTCATAAATAGTTTTGTCACTATATGTTTAAAATGAATGGTTTTTCTGTTAGGAGGTTAGACCACCCAAATATATACAATCCCAAATCTACTGCAAGACAAATTTTAAGTCTAAATAAGCTTCCTCATACACATGGGGCTCTTCTATTTGTAAGAATCTCACCTGCCTTTGCCAAGAGGGTGAAGCATGCCCCCGTTATGGCACAGTTCTCTGGATTTGAAAATTTGCACCAAAATAAACCTAGTTCCTAGGACTTCTGTTCGCCCTCTTTGCAATAAATTTCATTTTTCTCAGTATGAAGAGCAGGACACAGGCTTTCTATGAAAGACCTAATCTAGACCTTCAAGCCCCAGAAGTGTTTGTTTCTCCTTTCTTGCTCCATTTTGAAATCTCACATAACACCTTTTGATTCCTCAGCTCTCCTAAGCATTTAGGATCTCAGGAAACAGGTTATCCTCTTGACAGTGCCATTTGTACTCTGGCTTGTGCAATAAACTCCTGGAATAAAGTCTGAGGGCTGATTTTTTTTTTCTCTGTGCCTAGTGGCTAAATCTTAATTTGTCCCAGTGTTGGAAACAACATGACATTGCCACTTTCATTCCTCATAAGGTAATTCAGAAAGTATTTTATCCAAAGTCCCTGATGACCATCTCTAAATGCTACTTGCAGTACAACATATTCCTCAGACCTGCAAATCATCTGTGAGTTTTCTTTTGCCATAATACTAATTGCTGATACTTGTGAATGAAAACACAACTCTATTTTAAGTATTCATTTCTGCAGAAGTTATCACTTCTGAGGTGAAATTCACTTGACATTTGTTCCATTCCTAACATTTTACTCCTCAAATTCTATAACTATTTGTTTAGACAGATAGGAGAATTGTTCTGTCTAACAGAAAATTTGAAAAAAAAAAGGCATTTTAAGATGACCTTGAAGCACAGGCAAGCCCTGGAGTAAAAAATATTAATAACTAAGAACATTTGAGTGAATACTACCCTAATCTCAACATGTACCTTCGTAACATTCAGCTATGACAGGAAGAGTCATAATTTGAACTGCACATAGCCAAGAATACCATAATAATTTTCTTTCCTTTTGTTTGTTTGTGTGACCCATCCTTCCCTATAAGTCAATCACAATCTCACACATCTCCTGTGGCAGTATATTCAACAACTGAGATTTTAGAGTCAGTAGCTGGTTATTAAAGACTAACACTGTTTTTTAGCATTAAATGAAAGTGGGCATTTCATAAGCTTTTGAAGAGAACTGTATATCACATCCCATGATATAATTATTAAAGCAATTTCAGGGTGAATACATATTTGATTTTGCTGACAAATACAAATATGACAAAATACAATGACATGGCAAAATATAATGACCTATGATTAGAGTTTGGAGGTCTTCAATTCATCAGGAAATCATGACTTGATGTGGCAGGAAATGTAGAGACTGTTCTATATGTAACAGTTAATAAATGCACAGTGATATAAATTAGTGGACTGCTAAAGAGACATCCAAGAAACCCAAATTCTCTTTTCTCTTTTAATTGTATAATGTCACAAATTAAATCTTTTCTATCACAAATATTTTTCCTACATTTATGATTTTGTGCAAATTACTTGACTTCTCGTCCTTTTTTCATCTACCACCCCATCTAAAGATGGCCTTCAGATGCTCCTCTATGTAAAGAACCTAACAAGTTCACTACCTCATTATGTGACTAAGATTTCTAGTTCCAACTTTGACAGATATTAAGATGTATTTTTTCCTCTTTAGTCTTCTACCACAATTTAGTCTATTCAAGCCACTGGTGATAAGTGCTTTTTCATATTTCCTTCCTTTTCTCCCTGGCATGGCACATCCAAGAACTGACAACAGTCCCTGTCAAGACTTAATGGAATCATCCTGACAGAGATATTAAATTGACATTGTACCTGTTTATCTTGTAAATATCTTGGCAGAAAGTAAAGATCCAGTACCATACTGGAAGGATGGATAATTGTGATGGCTTTCTGAATCTCAGAAACATGGGAACCAATCACTGTGTCTGTGCGAACTACTAATGAGCAAAAAGTACCCCCTGTATTTTCACTCCCAGCTATCATACTGTCTTTACATAACATGTCATCTTGCAAAGTCACATGTGAAACATGGAATATGGAAAGAAATATGCATTAAAAAGCCCCACTACTTATATTAATATTCATGACCAATGTACCTTCCAGTGCAGTACATTTTCTAGTCAAAGACATTTCCCTTCTCCTGTCTCTAATTTTCAGAGGCAGTCTTTATCTGTCCATCTGTAATGCATTTCTGCTCCATTAAGTTATTATAATATACAATCATAAAGATAATGCAACTGTAAATTATTGCATTAACATTCTGGTCATTGACACAAACTCAGGCTGAACAAAAGACAGAAGCTATTTTACCTGGAAATGTGTAATTTCAGAAGCAGAATATTCTCTTTCAAAACCAACGAAAGCACTGGAAATGACAATTAATACTCTTCAGAAATACTATCCTGACATGTTTTGCTTTTGTATTTGTTCACATGTTTCTCAACACTCAATCTGGAGGAATGAATAGGATAGAATAGTATAGTTCATTTTAGGAAGGAACCAAAAGTAATCACCTAGTTCAACTGTCTTACCATTTCTGGGCTGACCAAAAATTAGACTATGTTAAGGACATTGTCCAAATGCTTCTTAAACATTGACTGGCACAGAGCATTAACCACCTCCCTAGGAAGCCTGTCCCAGTGTTTGACCTGGCCTCTCAGCAAAGAATTGTTTCTTAATACCAAGTGTAAACCTCTCCTGACACAGCTTTGATTAATTCCTATGCAAAATTGGGAAAAATATTTCTAAAAATTCTTTCTAAAACCTAGAAATTGGGAAGGAGGATGCTGTAAAATGTATGGCAGAGGGAGAAGGGGAAGTAATTACCACTTGAATTCATAATAAAGGTAAATATCCATCACCATTCTACATAAACTTTATTAACAATCAACAACTTAGATTATAAGTCAGTTTAGGTTAGAAGTTTCTCCATCAGTTATCAGTAGCGGATGCTTCAGGAAGAATCACAAGCAGTTTAAGCTTTCAACAGACATACTATCCCCAGTTCCAGCAATTATCAGCTTAGACATGTCTTGAACCAAAAAAATTCCTCTAAATGACACTTCAGAAAAGCCACTTGACATGGTCCCAACTGAACACATCACGCATGCCTTGTCATTGTGTCTAAACATATGGAAGCAGTGTGATCTTAGAAGAATCTGGGTGTGAATTCTACAGGAGAGTTTGAGCAGAAGCTCAGAGAGGCATTTTCAGATGACAAAAACAAACTTCAAATATTGGCAGCAGCAATGGTACACATGCTGATCCAAGAATGAAAACATCTTGCTTCCTTGAGAGTACAATGCAAATGTAAGATTAAGGGTTTGGGGTTTTTTGCTGAGTAGGAATTGGTGGGTATGGTCCCTCAGGTTTCTTGAAAAAGTTACCGTAGACTCTTCTTTTTTCTTCTGTTTTTAGGAATAAAAATGGCCCATTAACAGAAACAACCACAAGCCCTTTGAAATGAAAAACCTAGATTGCTTTTAAATAAATTTTTAAAGTTACTTTCTATTTTGGAAATGTAAATAAATTAGGCTTTCTATTTAAGCTTTTTTTTTTCCCTTAAATAAAATACATTCATGGCAGACTTGCAGGAGGAAAACCAACCAAACAAAAAACATATGACAAGAGGAAAGGATGAAGTAGCCTCTCTAGTTGGTGCTGTTGCCAATCACTTCACAGTAATAGGAGGCATATTTACTGTGCAGACTGAGCACCAGAGATACAGTTTGAACCTTATTTAGTCAGGTGATGAATGTGGCATGTTACCTCCAAACTCCAGGCAGAGACAGACAGTGTGAACTTTTTTCCCAGGAGAATCATGCAAAAAAAAGTAAGCTAATGACTTAATAAGCCCCACTTCATTTTCTCTTTGACAGATTTCATCTCACTATATTACAAGCCATTTATTTAAACTCTTGGAGAGAGAGACCAGAAGGCCTAGCAAACAGAACATTCTTTCTCTTCCACGGAACATTAGGATAAGAATAACCAAGCCAGCATTTCTATCATCTTTCCTTTGTGAATGAATGACCTGTCACAGCATTTGCTCTTTGAGATAAGACAGTGTTAACAACCCTCCTTTTACAACAAAGGAAAAAGGTGTACAAATAAGTGATATAACTGGTCCACAGAAAAGCCATAGACTGTTCAAAAGTCTTCGCTCCTGATTCCAACAGTGACCAGCAAGAGCAGTGCTCGCCCCCTTAAGTTCAAACTTTTGCCCTATGGCCAAAAACCCCCACCAATCTTCTTATGAAAAAAGACAACCAGCACAGTATCAATGAGGAGTTAGTGCATTGTAAAACTGCAATGCAAATTAGAAGATTAATGACCTCAGTGGCTCAATCCTAAACTCCTTTGAACACATACTTTTATCCTACGTGGATAGCAAATTCATGTACAGTAGTAATGACCACCACAGAGCTAAGGAAGAAAATCTTTCCAACAGCAACAGGGTTCTTAACAGCTGGCAGAAGGTGTGACTGGCTAAAGCATCCAAGGCCCAAGAAAAAAATGTGTCATATATAACACTTCAAAATAAATAAGCAAACACAAAAATGTGAGCCCTTTTCTAGCATCAATGCCAAGATTTTTGCAAGCTGTTTCTACAAACTTAAGATAGGCATCTATGTTCCTTATTCAAAACTCTGTCTGGAATGTGTCTCTCCCTGCAAGGATCTTCCATCACCCAGAATTCACAAAAATGAAACCTCTCTATTTCCTTTTTTTTCAAAATGAAGGAAAAAGTATCATTTTTAAATACCCATTTACAAGTCAATGCACTTCAGAAGTAAGTGGAAGACTGGAAGGACTTGTATCCAGAAGATGTGTTGTAGGTTGGAGACTGTCATGTGATAAAACCTAATAAGAGGTCAAATATTGAAGCATCTGCTCATTATGCTGCAGATTTAATTTAATCTGTTTATTCTCACATAAGAGAATGTCTCTTCATGTAATGAAATCACAGGTGGGTGGTCAGGACATCTTTCCATCCAGGAGCAATCATTCAATTACTATACATCTACCAGGTATAGTAAAAAAGCAAGGACATTTGCTTCCAAGCTGATTAATTTTAAACAGGAGCAAAACTTTAGTGTTGTATTTTTATTTGTAAATAATTAAGCTTCAACATGTTACCCTGAGCGCTGTGCAGGGAATACAGAAATACACAATGTACTTAGGGCAGGGGATCTTCAATTGAAATCAGTGCAACTAGCACCATTCACCCCATGAACTTGATCTTTTAGTCTGTTTACACAGTTTTTTCTTAAATTGGTAATTTTGAGTCATAGAAGATAATCCTTATTTAATCTTAAACCTAGCTGTTCTATGTCCACCACCTCTAATAAACATCTCCCCTTATTTTCATGTCAGTTTAAAACATCTGGCATAACCAGTGTGTTGGCTGACAACATTTTTAGGTGAATCTTTATTAAAATTTTATGAACTACTTTGATGCTAGAAGGAGGAAAGGAATTTTCAAACAAAAATATTTTTATCCTTATTTTTAAGTCTTTGGTCCAGGAGGGTCCATTTGATACTGGGATATCTCAAAAAAAAACAACACACTAAAATCTGTTGAGACCAAAAATAAGCAGAGCAAGACAGGGTACAGGGGACTCAAGGAGACAAAAGAAAAAAGTCAGCGTTGGTAACTGTCCCAGGCAGCTTTCTCAGTTCCTCAGGCCCACCAATATGAAGTTAGTAGTTTATTTTTATAAATGTCAGAGTACAACACTCATTGAAAGAGGAGCTTAAAGAGAATAAGGATAGCTCTTGTTTCCAGAACTCTGGCTGTAATACTGGTAAATGTACATGAATCTCAGTACTTATATGCTCAAGTTCAAATTGCACACAGTTGACACACAGTTGTCACTACAGGTTTGCATTGCAGAACCAATACACAGTGCCAATAATATGAAATGCTTTGAAACAGTAGGTTCCCTGTAAAATGAGGGTCAAGAAAGCAATGTTACAATGACATGAATTCTTTTTGCTTTCACACAGTAGCTGCTCATGAACCAAAATACTCTAGGTGGCCCTGCTCTAGCAGGGGGGGTTGGACTAGATGATCTTTCGAGGTCCCTTCCAACCCCTAGGATTCTGTGATTCTGTGAAAATCCAACTTTGAGCTCTACTGCAAAACACTTTATCCACTTCTATTTTCCAATCTTTCTTCCTTTTATATTTCATTATGCATCATATTATCAGTGCTTCATTACTTCAGGACAACAGCCACACTAATTGTTTCACATCTGATGATCATTTCAATGACAGATGACCTGCCTAACTCTCCCGAATTTTGCAGCTGAAAAATAGATTTGGGTTTAAGAAAAAGTACTCCACAGTCCAATATGCACCAGCTATTAAAAACTTTAGTCCGTATTGCTTTGTTTCAGGCCCTTAGTTTGCATTTGTTGTACCTTTGCCCCCAAATAGGGTAGAGATGAAGAACCAAATTTCAATCGGTCCTCCTTGGAGTAGTGGGTTTCTATCTGAGATTTCTCCTCTTGGATCGGGACACTGCCCAAGGAAACTTCCCGGGAGTGATCTCCTTTCTGAGTACCCTTGAGGGGGAGGTTTTCCCTTTCATGAGTGGGTATGTGCACATTTTGGGTCACCCTTCTAAAAACAATATTCATGAAACTTAGTAATTAGTTGTATAGTATTATATTCCTGCCTGATGTTTGAAGCTGTAATTTACTTTGGTCCATTGGAGTACTGGGTAATTTTTGGTTGTAATAAATCTGCATTTTAGGTGGCTACTGCTATCTGCTTTACAGGTGTCTCTGCCACAGTATCTCCTGCTAATTTTGATACTATATGCTAGTCCAATCCCTTCCCCCATCCACTGGAAAAAAAATCCTTCATGACCAAGATCTTTACTAATCTTTATAAATCATAAAGCTTACTCTTGCTTTCCAGAACCCGTTTCAAAAGTAGACACAGGAAAAAAAAATCCACCTATGTGTAAAGGTTCTGCTTCCTTTCAGATGTTTCCAAATGGTTACTCCAGCTTCACTGACAAGAAGCAACTAACTAGTAGTGGTGGGGAGAAAGTCAGTAAGGACAACTAATACATATTTTACAAAGAAACTATGGTGTTTATATTTACAACCCTGACACATCCCAAGCCTTAGACTGAGCTCTCAGTGTCTTATTTGTCATGGCAATTACTATTGCATCGTTGGTGCTATCACAGTAGGATAAAATAACAGCAATTTTCTGAGCACAGTTATGTCAGGGAAATATGTTTCTTTATAGCAGTGCTGAAAAAGAACTTGATGGGCCTTTCAGATACCAATGCTTATTAAAGTAAAAACTGGTATCTACTAAGTTACTATTTACGAGTGATCATAACCATTTAAGCAGCCTTTTTAAGGACTGAAATAAAGATACATGTGCAGCCATCTCCTTGAGGATCTAGAGCCCTGACCATTGATTGTGGTGTCCAGTTTTGCTTCCTTCCTCTCCTAAATGACACTTATACCTTCAAACTAGTGCATTTTCCAGCACCCTATTTTCCTACCTTCAAGTAAATAAGTGGGTTTATTTTTGTAGACACTAGGGAGCAAAAGGGGATGATATACATCCAGCATTTATGTCTGCTGGCTAGATAGAATCACCTGGGAGCATCCTTATGCCCAGTCAAACAAAGGTAGACCCTACAAGTTGTTTTATAGCCGTATAAATCTCATTTCAACTCTTATTTTTGTCATACTCTGGTTGCTTTCACTGTTTGCATTATTATAACTTCTAGATACAAAGACAAGAACTACCACCAAGCACGCTAAGACCTTCATTTTGGTCAGTAGAACTATCCTTCAAAGTGCAAAATCCTCTAAGAACTCTGATGCACAGTGGAAGTTAATAAAACATACACTAAATTCCAGTTTGAATTCATTATTCAATGCAATTTTATGGCAGTAACACAAAATACTCCAGATTTCTTTTTAAAAATAGAATTCTTAAAGGAAAAATGTGAAAGAGTGGTGATGAGGAAATTAAGAAAAAAAGATCTATTAAAACGGCTTGAACCACCCCATCCTGCATTCCTTTAACATACAAAATAACATGTCTAAAAATGCAAGATATTATGAATTTCTGACTGCACACAATGTAGGGAGGGAGCAAGAATAGAAATTAATTCCTCAGTTTACACAGTATGCAATGCAATAGCTAAAGTTTACCTGTCTCTTGACTGGCTAACGTTGTTGGACAAAGAAGAACTTAAAAAAATCAAAATTTCAGAAAGAACAAGGGTATCTTATTAATGTTAATTTCTATTTGGACACAAAGATTATCAAATATACGAAAGACATCAACTGCAAATCTGGAAGAAAACACTTAAATTGCATGGTTGTTCTTAGATGCCATAAACAGACTTATTTTGCTCTAAAATTATGAAAATAATAAACAGAAAGTTCTACCCTGCAGAGAGCTAACAATCAGAGACGTGTCAGCAATATGAAATTGTAAGGTAGTCCTGATAAAATAAATATATCATCAGCATAAGGGAAGCTTTTACATTGTTGACATACTCTTTAAATGTCAGGACAGTAAGAACATGAGTTATCTTAGGAGGTTAGTCTCTATTCTGTTTTATTATTCATACATGCTTTACAAGTCAGCAGAGTAGAGTTTTTTAATTTCTAGAAACTCCAAGACCAATTAATGACCCAACAGCATATTTTTCATGCACTCTTGCAAGCCAATTCTCATATTTATTGCAATCCTACGGTATAAGGTGAAAAGTTGATTTTGTTGGAATGAGGAGGTCCGGAGATTAAGTGTTTCAACTGTAATACATACACTAGTAATAAGAAAGCTGATTGCTTTGGCAAACGAAACTGAAGCCACAGAAAATCTGTTTTATTGTGACTTTGCTAAATCACAGATCTTTAAAATTCATTTTATGGTATTTTCCATGTCTTCGTGGCAAAAAGAAAGGAGAATGAAATACCAGATGAAATTATGGAAATGAAAGGAAAATTTGTAGAACTACCCTCATCTTCAGAAGAATTCCTGAATGATGGCACCTGACAGTAGAATTATTTGCAAACACAAAATAAAACTGCTACTCTTACAATTACACTCTACACAATGTTGCATAATAGACTATGAACAACTCAGCAAGAGGTTTACTTTACAAACCAGGGAGCCTAATACACCTAAAGATCTTTTATGTGGTTACAGTAACACAAAAGGAGACTGAAATTGGCAGGAAAAGCTCTGAACATTGCTGTGGGTAGAAATGCAAATGTCGAGTTACTGTTTAGGTCAAAAAAAACAAGGGTCTGGGGTAAAACAACTTCCCAGAAGGGGATGCTATTCAGTTTTAGACTAACAGAATTTCCTAAATTTTGTTGTAGTCTGAAATTAGTTTTTTTCCTGTTCCAAGTCCTGGGTTCTGGTTGCACTTTTGAAAGTAAAAGTGTTCTGCAAAAAAAAGCTTCAATCAAAAGGCACTGTACTGACATTGTACAGATTAATTCCTCTGATCTGCATAAGCCATTTTCTAAGTGGAGGTACTTAAGTATACACAACTCTTGTTTGCAGATGAGGACTCTGATACCTCCCATCAGGCACTACGTTGACCTACGTGGAGTATACTCTTGTGGTAGTGTCTCTCTACAATTGGTGCAGAAGAAAAGGCATTTCCAGAGACAGCCTTTCCACTACAATGTGACTATTGTTGCAGTTTCTGCCTTTTCCCACTGATAAAATTAATTATAATCCCCAAATGGATGTTCAGCTCAGTGCTTAAAGTGTGATGAATTTGGTCATTTATATGTAAAATGAAACAAATCTTTATAGAATCTGGGGGCTCGTGACTACATACTATATAAAGTCTAAGTATCAACTGTTTAATATGACAGTACCGATACCACTTTCATGCTCCTAGCAGGAGCAAAAGGAATGGAGTTTCAAATAGTTGAAAGACTAAATGATCAATCTACAAACAAATTATTTTTCTCTGATTTAATATTTTTAATTAGTCTTCTTCTAAATGATTTCTTTCATTAGCTTTGTAACACTTCAATAACAAGAGATCTTTAAGAATGGAATTGCGAGCAAGGATTTTTTAAAATTCTGTATCTGTAGCCAGACATAATTACAAGATAAAACCCTCACTAATTAATGCATTTATGAAAGAGATACTAAAACTATTCTCCCTTGGTTTCAAAATATGAGACTCTACCCCTCCAGTTCAGACGAAATTGGCTCAATGACAACATCAAAAAATTCTCTCATTTCTGTATCAACATCAAACCAGCGCCTGAATCATAAATTCTGAAAGCTAAAACTGTTGTAATCCCCACACTAACCACCGGGGGACATTCTCACACCTGCTTCCTCACACAGAAAAATGAACAAAAATACCCCATTCTCAGCATCTGATGAGAAGGAATTATGTATTTTCCTGGGAAACACATCACAGTCCTTTCTTGGTTTAAGATCAAAAGGATGTTTCAGTTACCACAAGTGCACATACCAAGTTTTCCTCATCATAATTACTGTAAGTTTAGGAAGATGTTTATATGGACAATGCTCCACCCATGCTTTTATTTACAGAAATCATACAACAAGGAGCTGAAACACACAAAGCCACACTGTTTAGAGGCATCTATAGTTTAAGTGAAAGTGAAGAAAAAATAACAAGAGAATCTTGGTAGGAGGAATTTAATTACCCGAATTGGAATTTAGCCAGGAGAGCAAGGTTAACACCACTACTGATTCCATATTTCTTCAATCAGTTACTTTAACAACCTTATATTTGTTTATTTCTTTATTTCTTTCTCAAATGAAATGTGAGGCAGAACAGCTGAGAGGTGAGTGTTGTTGCTGCCAGCATAATGCACTGAACCAATATTATTTTTGTTGCTTGTATATGCTCTTGATTGCTGTGCAGTCTTACAATGGACTTTGGAAATTTCTCAGACACAGAAACAGTGGCTGGTATTTAGCAAGTTTAGATTTTTATCTTCCAGTCAACCCAGGTTGAAAATTGGGTTAAACGAAAGACTTCATTGAGCAACCAGATGTTGCATCTCTGCTGATCTGTCCTAGGCCAGTAAATTACACAGAAAAAAAAGCCACCTATTTTGTTCGCAACAGCAAATGGCATAATCTTTAGCAAACTACAAAGATCTTATAACTTTGTTTGGTTTTTTTACAAGACGAGGAATAATTTGGAGCATGTGTATTTTACCATCTTACTACAGACAGATAAAATGAACTAACTTTTAAATACTAATCTGTTGTTCTTTGTCAATCATAAAGCAGAAATAAGCTTCCTTCCTAAATTGTTGCCTTGCTAAGTCATATAAATACAACCTGAGTTAGTCAAGATGAAGGTTACATTGATCCTATGTCTCCTGTGGATAATTCTGTCAGATAAACTTTATTAATATTAAAACATGAGCTCCTGAAATATAAATACAACCTGTAGACCTAAGAGTATTTCCCCAACTTATGCAATCCTTCTATATGATTATAATTTATATTCAAACAATGCTAGAGGTCAGGACTAACCTTGCATTATATAGTGTTCCATGCATATGCATTGTCAAGAGGTTATCACTTATCTGAAGAGCTTGTTGTGTAAATAGAGAGTACAGAGAATGGGATGGAAAGTCAACAGAAGCACTGCCACATATTCAGATTAACAGAAAGCTTGGTTGTCACAAGCAGGTACTCCTGGATCACCCACTCTGACAGTTCATGGGAAATTATGGGGACTTAACCATCTTCAGGCAGATCAACAGCACATTTAAAGAGAAATAAAATGCAAAAAAACTCTCATTGTCATCACTCCCTATACATTCTTCATTTAAGTAGTTTGTGTTTCCAGTGTGAGGGAGGTTAAGCATTACACTGTTCACATGACTACATTACTTAAATCTTAATGCAACTAAAAGTAAAAGCTTAGCTGAAGTGCCAGAGAGACTGCTCTCCACATTTGCACATGGAAATGTGAAATTTAGAGTCTTGCCTCTAAATACCAAGCCCTCTCTGCTCATTTGAGAAGATACATGCCAAAGAAGTGCACCTAGGGGAAAGTGCTTTGGCTTAAAATATTAAAAAATGTTGGTTTAATTCCTAAGAATTTTGATGTAAAAGAAGGACATTTGAGTTGTGTGTAGATTCAGAGCCTCAAAACTGACCAGCCATTGCCAGGTTCAGTCCCCTAGAAAGGGAATGGAAACATCTTTCCCAGTTTTGATAACTGAGCTGAGACAGTAGCGAATTATACTTTCTGGGAATTTAAAGTAACCTTTTCTGCCTAACCATCTTTTTTTTAACAGCTGTTAGAGAAAGGTGAAAGCATCCCAGACATAACCACAAAGATAATTAAAGCCAAAAAGCAAACTTTCAGAGAGAATGTCTTGGGCTTTACTATCTCCAACATAAAAATGCTATTATAGTAAAATATCATCTTTTCAGACATGTAGAAATTTTTTTTAAAACAAAAAGGGAGAATGAAACAAGTTTCCTTGCTTTGAAACAATCTGAAAACATTTTATTGGTAAGTGGGATTTTTTTTTTTAGTTCAGAGTGGGATTATCCTCAACCTTCTCTTCATTAAAGTATGTGTCTGTGCAAAAATCAAGCATGAATAGAAAAGTTAAATTAAACTTCAAATGCTATGGTTTAAGTAGCAGTGATCCTTGTGGGTGCAGGGGAATACTGTATTCCCTTGCAACTGACTACATGAATACTTAGTATGTCTTTCAGACTTATTTTCCATGATCTTTTTTCTTTTTTTTACATTAAGTTGCTTTTTTATTGTTGTTTATTTTTCATTCATTCCCTATTGCAAGCAAATGTCAAATATAACTTCTTAGAAAAATGTTTCAGATTTTTAACCACTGCATTGGACATCCCATCAGGTAATGAATTTCAGTTTGCTCCTCAGTTATTTATTGTCACTAATAACCTCTATTAAAATGAATAGTTCAGGACAGTAATAGCAAGTTGAAGCAAATAGGTAGTATTTATTTAAAGAGTAAATAAGACCATAATATTGGGTCTTTATCACAATGATAGTCACAGAAGAGATTATATTAAAAATATTTTGCTTGATTTTTTGTTATTATTTTGGGAATAAATAGAAGAAAGCTTATTAGAGAACAAAATTTTCTTCTTTATGATTTTGAAATGAAGCTATCAAGGGATCAGAGTCTACATTACACTAACTGCCTGATCTGTGACAAAAAATCAAATGGAATCTTTACAACTGCATAAATCTATTAATATTACTACTAATGCTGATTAATTAAAACATAGTTGTGTCACCAGAACCTGACTGCAGTAGTATCAAACAAGCCAAAACTAGAGTTCGAGTTCTTTAAATCCTAGGCCCAGAACAAAGCTGGATCATAGAGTCACACAGTCATAGAACATTAGGGGTTGAAAGGGACCTCTGGTGATCATCGAGTCCAACCCCCCTGCCAGAGCAGGGTCACCCAGGGCAGACCACACAGGAACAGATCCAGGTGGGGTTTGAAAGTCTCCAGAGAAGGAGACTCCACAACTTCTCAGGGCAGCCTGTTCTAAGCACAATCACCCTCACAGCAAGGAAGTTTTTCCTCCTGTTGAGGTGGAACTCCCTGGGTTCCAGTTTGTGACCATTGGCTCTCATCCTACCACAGGGCACCATTGAAAAAAGACCAGCCCCTTCTACTGGACCCCCACCCTTCATCAGATAGCTGTAACCATTAATAAAATCCCCATGATCTTACATGATGTTTTGAAGCCTGAATAATGATTACCAATAGAGTATATTGCCAGCAAGATCCCCATGGCCAACAGCACTAATTGATATCCCAGATGCTGTGTAAGCAGAAGGCTCAAAGATAGAATAAGCACAGACATTTTAAAATTTCTATGCTGTGAGGCTCAGATTGCTGTAATGTATAAAAATAGAGCTGATGGCATCAAGGTGCAATAACAGAGTGGTATTGTTTCTGAAAACAGCAAAATCCTGTTACATTCCCAAAGGAGAGGAATTCACTAATACAGATCTCTTATCCCTACTGAGTAACAGTTTACCCTACAAGGATTTCAATTCATATGATTGTAAATACACCATATAGTGACAATCACAGCACAGAAAAGGTTCAGCATCTTATTCACAAGGAATAAATACCATTTGGTAGGATGAGGACCATTTCCTCCATAACAGTTAATGTAAATGCGTGGCACTCAACCCGAGTAAGCACTGCACGATCTAAACTCCAGAATGGGGTGAATTTGTTATTTCTTTCACAGTTAATCCACTGAGTAACCCAAATAAAAGTCCACTTCACTAAATCTGCTTTTAATCTTTGTCATTGCCCCAGTAATTAATTCTTCAGCAGCCAGCAGGTACCTATCTTTGCTCAGTGTATATCATCTTGCATTTACAAAGACATTACACAAATGTAGCACGCTGCTGTTTGAAAGTTACACGGCCATTCATCAGGAATCAAAATGAGATTTCTTCACTGTCTGAAGGGACAGGAAACAAAAAATGTGACCCGAGAACTGCATGGCAAGTGCAGGGACTGCACCACACACAGGGAGAATTTTAACCTCCTGCACAGCTGCTGGTGTGGATGACTTGAGAAACCAGTGAAAATGTGCCTTCTGACTGGCCATAATTTCATGGATGGCTCAGTAAAGCCTGTAAAACTCACAGCAACTCTGCCTGGAGAGCCCAGCAGCTATATACACCTTTGCTGTTCTCCAAGTCTAGATGTGTAGCATAGAGACCACGCTTCTGCCTCATGGTTGATCTCTGGTCAGTTGGGCAACCTTCCCAATACTCGCACACATGTATAACAACAAAGAAAGTCAGTCTCTATTTGCTCAGTTATATCTCCTATACCTCGTGCATACCACCAAACAAGGATGATGGCGTAAAGCTAGAACCTCCCTGTGAAATTTGCCTTCCAGTCTCATCTGCTGCACCACAGAGGAGGTTTCATAGGATAAGGGAGGTCTTTTGTGGCTGTGACTCAATCCTGATGCCAAAAAAAAAAATCTCTTTTCTATATATTTTGATTTCTGCTCAGGTAATGTATCCAAGTGCTAAATACTGTACATAATGGAGATGATTATGATAAGTATGTTTAACTGAAGTGGAAATACTTTTTGTCCACAGTATGGTGATATTACCTCTTCATTCTGTTCAGTTCGTCCATATTCAACTACTCAATTTCCTTCTCATTGTACCTAAATCCAGCTTTACCACAAGTGGCCATACTTTTGCTTTTCAATTCACTGTCAGTTGTGCTGTATAAAACTGTCAATAAAAAAATATCTACAGACATTCATTTAAGACCATTTAAACCTGGCTATGAATGGAGGTCTTTGAAGTTCTGAATTCCAGNCATTTGACAGCCTTTCAACCTTTCACCTTTCAACCATTCATGGACATCACAGAAAACCTGGCTATGAATGGAGGTCTTTGAAGTTCTGAATTCCAGTATGAATTCCCCGACAATCCCACTTCCACTGCTCATAGTTGCCCAGGATAGTAAACTGAAGTCAGTGATATTACCTCCAGGCATTTAAAACTGGGGGAGCAACACCAACTAAATGCTGATAAAGCCATTTTAGAAGTCTTTCACAGAGTGAGAGGCTGGGGCACAAGTAAATTGCTTAAATAAGGTATCTATGCTGCTCTTCTAAGAATCTGGTCTCAGACAGCCACACGAGGCTTGCTGATGAGAAACAGAACCTACAGTATGCACACAGCTTTCTGTGCCTACTGTAAGACCTGTCTTTCTAACCAACAAACATGTACCATGTCCAACAATCTAGTTTATCCTGAGGGATACAAATTAATACAACTAACGAAGGCTGGGCAACAAGTCATAATATGATGAAATACTTGCTAACAGGTGGTAAAAATATTTTCAGTCTAACTCAATTTGCTTTAATGAGTGATTTGACAGCTCAGTACTGGAAGTTATACTGCAAGTACTTGAAATCAGGTGACATGAAACCAGTTTTATGGGTACTAACACAATCATGCCCTTTGGTTTTCATCTGAAACAAGGAAATAAAATTAAACTAGAAAAGACTTTGTCAGTATTTTCTCAATTACAGATACTCAGGTTTTATTTCTTTCTTTGAAGTAGAAAGTGATTCATAACAACAAAGCTTGTACTTTCATCAGAATTAGGGAAGAAGTCTGCAACACTACCATTTTCAGTTTTTTGGCCTTCCACAATAATTTGTGATTAAACCTGATTAGTTCTTAAATTTGCAGCATGTTAAAAGCCTGTATAATTTTATCTTTGGCTACAATTTCCTGCATGGACATTTATGAACACATTATCTATTTTTACAAAAATATGAAATATCTTAAAATATTTCTATTTTTCTTAACATTCTTGTTCTTCCAGGCAAGTTTTGTTCAGAGACAAGCTGAAATTTGTTTCAAGCTACACCATTTTAATAAAAATTGAATTTGCTGTCTATAAAGTGTGCACATCTTATCTAAAACCTATCTACTAGCAACACCTAGAAAATCTTTTTCCATCTTTATTACTTTTGAATAAATTACAAATCTGCATTCTACTACAGATAAACTAAACCATTTTCTTGGAGAAGTTTTGATAACACTTAGCCCTCCATTGTGACAAAGCAGTTTGTTGTGACCTAAATCATTTAGATTAAGAGCTATTTGAGAAACTGTTTTTTGTTCCAGAAGTTTCCATTTTTCTTTTAAATCTCTGAATGGTATAAGTAGCTATAAAATGCAAACCGCTGGCAAATGTCTGAATCTTAATTGCTTTTCTCAAGCGATATTTGAGCAAGGATCAATAAATCCCAAGGAAAATTAACACCACAAAAGTGTTTTTCATTCCGATAGAAAAAACTCTTTTAAAAATAGATATATCTCATTGAGAACATTGATTACCATTTTCTTGGAGTCAGCTTAGATGAAATAGTACTATACCATGCAAGAATCAAAGAATGAGATTACAATCAAGAAAACAAGAGAGACAATCTCTCTTTATAAGGTAGTCTAAAAGCTACTTAATTCAACATGGAGCATATCATCCTGGCAGCAGACTTTCTACCTAATTTTCTACACTATTTTTAAATTAAGTATAAAGTGAGGAATAACTCTATATTTCTATAAACTATATAAGATTTCTATAGTTTGTGACCAGAAACATTTCTAGCCACCTACACATATGAATCTAGACAGATTCATACAATCATAGAATCATGAAGGTTGGAAATGACCTTCAAGGTCATCTACTAAACATCATGACCACTAAACCATGTCCTGTCATTCTCAGATAAACCACACATTCCAGCTGTCGGGTTTTTTTTATCTGACTTTCAGTTATGTTGAGATTATTTCTTTACACTCCAGAAAAAGGGATACTGCTAACACTAACAGATGTCACACTTTACCTCGAGTAATTGTTGTTATTCTTATTAGTTCAACAAGTGTAAAAGTGAGGCACTTTTTCCCCCCTCCACCCCCTTTTTTTCTTTTAATTAGATCAACATGGGAATGCATCCACACTGGTTAATTCCTACTACTAAATTTAAAAGGGATATAGCTTCTCTGTCACGCACAAGGTCTACAGTCACAACCACTGCATTCACAGGATAATGAAAACAGTAACAAGCAAGCAAACACCCGGTAGACTGATGTGTGTATGAATAATTTTACAGCTGAATTACAAGGTGATTAATTGTATATCTGGAGTTGTGGGGGTTTTTTCCTTACCCTGTAGGATTGGAGGAAGGATAAGCAATCCTAAAACTGAATCTTAAAATCAAATCATTTGCCTGAACTCTGCAGCAGATATTTTTCTTGTTGTGATAATAGTAGCCAATACACAGCTGAAGAGTCACTGCTGTGAAAAACTCACAAACTACTAAGGTCCTAGGGACAGAGGAGAGAGGACTGCAAGAAGTGCCTTGTTCAGCTTGCACTGTAGATCACCTCAGCCCACTCTGCAAGCTGGGATGGGATTCATAACCAGCACAGATATCAAGCCCTAGCAACTCATGGAGACAACTTCTACACCCAGTGAAGGGACAGGCACTGGAAGAGGGCAGTTTATCCGACCTGTCTTCTACAGCTTGCCCAATGGAATAAATCTGTCTTAGCAAAGGCTTCTTTTCCCACCTGACGAGGCACTTACAAGTCTAGTTTTAAAACTAAAATATTTCAGTGCAAAATTGTTATTGTAAAATGCCTTTTAAGGAGTGACATAGCAAATCTCCAAATGCAAGAGGAATGCTGGCAGATATAGGATCCATGTTAGATATGAATTTTGCCTTGTCTTGCAGTCATTAAAGAAAACAGCGTGCTGAGAGTTTCAGCACTCAGATGAAAAAGACATTCAAGGACCAAAGGGTGATTATGCCTAAGATAATGATGTGGAGGACGAGGGTATTAGCTAAATTCACATTCATGCTTTAATAATTGCCTAGATTATCCAGTTCACAAGTGACTTGGAGTTAATAACAGCCAGGTCAGCTGATTAATAGCAGGGCTTTTAATTTTACCAATGTTGTTCTTTGCCAACCCATTTTTATTCAAAGCAGCATCACCCAAGTGACATTACTCCTCTGTTCTTTAGAGAAATTTCTAAAATTTTATATGGATGAGTAAATATTAAAAAGGTAAGACATTAACAAGAAAAACAGTTTCTCTTAAGAAATTTTAAAAAAAGGAGAAAAGTAGAATACAGAAAGGTGACAGGCATTTAAAAAAAATCTATGGGAGTTTTGTGGCTTTGGTTTACGTTTTGGGGTTTTTTTGGTGAGTTTTTTCCTGTAGCTACATGTTTGCACCATAATGTTCCCAATGCAGTATGTATTTTTATCCATTCAATTCCATCTATTTCTCCTGTGGCACACAAGTTCCTACCAAGCTGCACAGAGAGACAACACATTTTCCAGCAGCATCTACTTTCCAACTAATTTGTTAAAGAATTCCCATGTCCATGGACAAGAAAAGAGCCTGTGATCCTACACATGCTCCAATTGCATGTGGGTGGAAGCAAATGCCAGAGTATGCAGGACATGGAGTTATACCAGCTCCCCAGGCTCTACCAGTAGACCATTAAGACTACAATTTTCTTTTCCAGGTGGAAAATGAGTTATTGGGTCATATACTGCATAAGCAAAAAACATTAATTAATACAAGTATTTTTTAATGCAAATTAACCCCCCAAAAAATTGTGTTTTAGAAAAGAAAATCCATACCTAGTGACAGTGCTTAGACCCCAGTAGTATAGTGATAATGTGGTGTGAACAGAATAAAATCAAAACAAGAGAAAAGGCTTTTGCTGGCCCTGTGAGATGAAGCTGTGTGTTCCCTATCTGTAGACTAGCCAGAACGGAAACAAGAAAATACTTTATACATTGGAAAGGTGGAGAAAATACATTTAAGAGTATGAAATAATTTATAAAACTATTTCCTACTACTGACTTTGTGATTATAGAGGTTTTTTTAATAGAATAATTTATTTTGAAACAGTTATTCAAACACTACAAATTGATGTATGAATTGACTTTTGTCAGGAAGGTATAATTACATGGCAGTAAATCTTGTATAATTATATTAGTCAATCCAGTTCAGCACAGTTTTACAACAGATGTAATGAAAGCACAATCAGAATTACATCTTCTATTCTCTGTTCTAAACTAATTATAACATTTTTTAGCTTTTAATAACAGCATAATATGGTAATGCTGCTAGATGACAATTCAGACAAGCAAAAGACTAATACAGTAGGACAGTAAGAATTATGGGAAAGGACAAGTCAGTGAATGAATAAAAGTATTTTTTTAAAAAAGTTAAAAGAACAGAACTAATGGAGCTGCTTCTGGATTTTTCTAAATGTGTGCTGGATCCTTCATGACGAATAGCAGGCCTGTCATTGCCTCCTATGACTGGACACAGTAGGAATGTCTGTGTGGGGTTAATTCTACTTCTGACACACATTACAAGGGGCAGAAAAGAACCCGTGCCCTTTACAGCTCTCTGCCATCATCATCAGTGTCCACAACTTTCATTTCCTCCATCTGCCCATGGCTACTAGAGAAGTGAAGGTGCCACTCTACATCCACCCTTAGCACAGGCCTTGTCAGAATGCCCCCTAATCAGGAATGGAGACATTCCCACAGCTCTAGTTGGAAACTTATCTGATGGGATCTGGAAGGTGGCTGGATGCTGTCACTAGATATTTCCTGAGCACTTAAAAGCACACAAAATGCTATAAACAGTAAAAGTAAAGATTTGTGTAGTACAGTCAGATGCTTAAAGGAAAGCATAAGGACAATACATTTTGTATGAAAGCCTTTGAACTTCTAGCAATTTTGAAATGAATATATTTACAATTCAACCTTCAAAATACTGTGGTTCATGCATCTTTATGTTGCCTTTTTTTCCTATTCTTACTGAGGTACCTAATTTCTCTGAGTATTTAAGAACAACTACCACAAAAGCAGAAGTTATTTTCCCCAGAGTTACAGCCATTACTTAAAGTGATTAAACAGGACAGCAGCAGTTGAATTTCTTCATCATCCTTTTCTACCTCCTCAATTCTCCTGAAGGGAGAGGACCCTTACTGTCCAAGCCCTCATTCCAAATTAACTCTATCTTGATCAGTTTGGTCACTAATAACAGAAGAGTCACAGAAAAGCACACAAATACAAATAACTAATAGTTTATATAGGAAGAAACTGTAATATATCAAAACCAAAGAGTCTAGAGATTGATTTCCCATTCAGCTTTCTCCACAACTCCACTGCTTTTTCTTCCTGGTAATCCTTTAAGATGGATATGACTATGATTTACAGTCTTTAATTGGATGAGTAATTAGAAGTTGGAGTATTCATCTTTATTTATCTGAACTCTGCAAAAGTGGCCTGGGATTTGCTAGAGAACTTGATGCCTTGGGAAATCTCCTATCATCACTTGGACATGCGTATTACTGATGCATGGGTGCCTCCTGAGTGGGTATTTTTTTGAGAGTCTGATGCTTGGATTTATTAATATTTGGAAAAGGAATCATTTTTAAGTTAGTCTAAAATTCATGGGAATTAGAAACAAAATTAAGAAGGAGGATAATAGGACAGCATGAGGTTTTAATTAATCTTTGTCTTACCCTGGGATGTAGAAAATGTCAATTTGTGCTAGTTCCATGAAGGATTAAGACCAATAATATGTACAGCCCATTTAGCTTTGAAATAAAGCATAAAGAAAATAAAAATGAGAACTTTTGATTCAATGTGACACTGAAGGGGAAGAAAATTAAACAGCTATTAAATGGAGCTGGCTCAATTACCACCACTGGAGGTGACCCTAACAAAATACAGCTGGTTTTACCAGACACCATTTATGTCCCCAAGCCCCATTTGTAGCAATGTTTGCCAAAATGAGAATTCAAACAAATGCTTGGAAATCTTCTGTGGATTGCTATGCAGTCCAGAACATCCCATTTGTTGCACTGAAGTGTCAAAAAAAGATTGGGGAAGAAGCCAAATGAGTTAACTAAGGAGATTCTGGCTTTGTGTCATCCATACTTTGTACCTCATATCCTTGAGTATGCATCCAGCTGTAAACGGAATAAGAAAAACTGGTACTGGAGGTACAAGATCTATAGCTCATGAGGACCTCGCAGTAATTTGGGTTCAGAAAGTGGACAGGGAGCTAACTTTGCAACACTATATGTGAACTGAGTCTCATACCCCAGCTCCAGAAAAAAATATTTAGACTCATCTCAGCCAAGTTTTCCCTATTCCCTCCATGTATTCATTAGAGAAATTCGATCTTCTTTAAAGAAGGATTAAGACATTAGGCAGAAACATTATTACTATTAATAATAAAAACTGATGAGGAAAAAAGTGAAATAGGATTTAAGCCATCAGCACATGTGGATTTACTCCATCAATAATCCTTCAATCTTAAACCAAATCCTTCTTTTTGAAGCCTCTACCAATTCTAAATATTGCAACCTTTAACTTTTTTAGTAAGTTACTTCCATTCCTCAGGATCTTGGGCTTTAAAAGTTTCCATTACTTCAAGAAACAGGGAACAGAGGGAAAACTAAGAGTAAGTGCCAACTTCTTCCACTACCTCTTAGCTACTAACCTTCCAAACAAATGCTATGAACTTAACACTCAGATACTTCAGACCCTTTCAACCCTTACCTAAATTGCCATCAGACTCACTCTTATACCTAAAAGACGTTAGACTATAAGACAATGCAGAAGACACATTTTGGAAACTAATAGCAGAACACTTTAGAGAGTGTTTGGTGGTATCATGAAGAATGAAGTCTTAAATGTTCCCTCGTCCCTCCCTTCCTTCTGCTTTAACAGTACCTTCTACCCTTTCAAGATTACCAACACGCATCCTCTTAACTTTAAGGCAAGTTTCTGGCAGCAGCAATGCCAGTGACAAAAGCTGTACAGGATTCAATCCCACAACTACTGGTTCTTAGTTAGTTTCTTTATACATGTTATAATTATATCCCCCTCCCTCCCCAGATAAAGAAAATAAAATCCACTGTTTACTGGTTATTCAAATGGTCAGAAAGTCTTGGGCAGTTTTTGTATACATTTTCCCTTTAACATCTCCAGTAAGGAGAAATTGGTTAGTTTTCTTTCCAAATACCATTTTCATTCACTAGTCAAGTAATTAGGAATGCCAAATAACAAAGAGGGTAAAAGGAGAAACACAAGGAATCAAAATGTGTTATACAGCATAAAAAGATTGATTAGACATATGAAAGACGTAAGAAAATGAACTGGCGAGTACAAGAATTAATATCTTGAAAATTTAGTAAGAAGTAGAGAAACTGAGCAATGGAATGGAACTGTCATTAAAGATGACCAAAACTGTTTACAGGGATGTGCAGAAGGCATCAGATACCCCACACTTATTTCCTAAGCTTGCTCTGGGGAAACATGAGTAACTGGGGCTAACTGACATGAGAACTGCACTCTTCCTGGTTTCCTGCAGAATCTGAAAGAACCTGTTTGACTACAAAGTGCTGGCCAAAGTCATGAAGGAGAAATCCAGGAGAATGAAGTAGCAAGGTACCAATTCTTACTCAGGAAGTTCCTCGGGAGCAAACCACTGGATGCCTGTCTATATACAAGGTACCAAATCACACACCTCTTTGGTCCAAATCACCTGCACTCCTAGGCTATTATTTATTTTGTCACTGAATAAATACCATAATGTCATATCTAGAACAAAACAAGTGGACTTTTTCTTATAGATCTATTAACCTTTTTACAACCCCTTGTATAGTAAAATTGTTTATTATATATTTGATGAGCTTTTGTGGCATTTCAGTAAGGCATTAACCTGATTTTGTTATGCTGTTCCTTCAGCTCTTCCTTACAAATTTATGAGCATTCTTGAATGATATATATGTATAACTTGTGGTTTTCTTTTCATTTTCCCAATCTAGCCATCAGTGTAAGAAATATTTAGGAGCAATATTGCTTCCACATCAGTTTAGCTCCACTGGTCTGTGCATTTGAGCATCTACCTTAAAAGAAACATCACAAATTGGTAATAGACTCTTCTAAACCACAACTGCACTCGAGAAGATGGAACACTGAAGTCATTTAACATTAATAAAACCTCTATCACTTCTTTCCCTTTATTAAGAAAGGTCTCCCCAGTAGAAATAAAAGAATTTTAAAAAATGCTTCTAATTTTTTCCTAACATGTCCTGGAATCATAATAAATTGAACTCTATTTTTAAATGTGCACAGGTAGGTTATAACATGATACCCGCAGGAAGTCAGGTGGCATTTTAATCTCATATAAAGCTATTGACATCAGTAGAGACATTTAAATAGTTCCTACTCAGCATGAGCAAGAACAATCTGGTACAAAGAAGTTATATAATACAAAACACAGTTATTTTATTTGAAATCGGAGATATGCAGGTGGGCAGGGGAAAACAGTTTTACCATTTAGTGAGCCTTTAGGGCAGAAATTTCCATCTCACTTCTGCTTGTGACTCTGCTTTCAGTAAACCAAAACACATCTTAAATGGCTCCCAATCTTGAAATAAATTAAGTCATGGTCCAACCTTTAATTATCTCTCCTCTGATGTGTTAGTGTAAGTAGCTTGTTCCCATACTACAATTCGACTCCACAAGAGAGCCACTCCACAATGTAGCACTGCATCTTTGGTCCATTTTTCAGATTCCAGTGGAAAGCTTAACCGAAGATGAAACCTCATTTAAAATACTCATCCTCATTCTGCTATTCTCTAAGAAGCCAGCCAACTATATATTCCCACTCTTGAAGCTATTTCCTTAAAAAAAAAAGTAATTTTTTTACTTTCATGATATACAGATTTGTTAGGTTTGGGGGGTTTTAATTTTTAATCACTATCAAGTATTATGACAGGTATCTGCACTCAAAACTTGTTTCAATTCTATGCTGTCAGGACAACTTTTCTCTTTATGAATAAGGCTGATTGAATTAATATGTGCCAGACATCTAACTTACATCTGTGGTATTCTTAGTGCTTGCTAAACACTGATTGTATGCAATACCTAAGGTAAATAAAATAAAACAGCCTTTTGGTTAAGCTGCCCAAACTGAAGCAATTTCCCATCCTATATTTATAAGTTGCGGTCGATATTCAAATTCTCTATTTCCAAGCTTTTAAAATTGCCCATTTTTATCACTCATACAATAAAATGTGTGATTTCCTCTTCAAAAATACAAGAGTTAAGGATATTCATCATTAATATTAGACAAAAACAAATGTAACACATTTTTTAAATCAAGTACCTGTTTATTCCAGTGCTTTCTGGCAGACTTGCAGATGTAGACATATCCTAATACAAAGGATGTTTAATAAGCTGTAAGGGAAACCCAAATGAAATGTCTCTGTTACCTGCTTTCTATTTTCCTAAGAAAATGGGTCTTTAACGAGTACTGGATGTTACTATGAAAGGACAACTCTGGACTCAAAAACACAAGTCAGAAATGTGGTTCATTTTCATTCAGTAAGTGTAGAAAAAGTTTTGCTACATAAGTTTTTCTTGTTATTTATCCGAATTATTCATATGAGAAGAGGCTGAAATATCTGGGACTGTTCAGCTTGGAGAAGGCTCAGGTGGATCCTTGTTTATAAATACCCAAAGAGATGGAATGAAGGAGACCGACTCTTTCCCCATAGTGCCCACTGACAGAGCAAGAGGTAATGGGCACAAATAGAAACATATTAAATTCCATCTGAACACACAAAAAAACCCCAACACCAAACACCACCTTGATCTGTAAGCATACTCAAAACACTGGAAGAGGTCATGCAGAGAAGCTGTGTGATCTCTGCCCTTGGAAATTTTCAAAACTCAACCCAACAAAGTCCTGGATAACCTGTTGCAACTCATCTCTTGGACGGCTCACTGCTTTTGAAGGGACCTCTCGAGATCATCTACTCTAGATCATCTACTAGGTGATCTCAAGAGCTCCCTTCAAAACTGTGGTGATTTAACTCCACCCATTAGCTAAGCACCACACAGCCACCCACCCACTACCCCACAGTGGGATGAGGGAGAGAATCAGGAAGGTAAGTGTGAAAACTCATGGCTGGAGATAAAGATAGTTTAACACATAAAGCAAAAGCCATGTGTACAAGCAAAGCAAAATAAGGAATGAATTCACTATTTCTTATTGGCAAGAAGGTGTTAACCCGTTTTGAGGAAAGCAGAGCTTCATCATGTCTGGCCAGCAGGACCACAGAGGTGATTGTCCCTCTCCACTCAGCATTGGTAATGTCACACATTGAGTACTAGGTTCAGTTTTAGGCCCCTCACTACAAGACAGACATCAAGGTACTGGAGTAAGTTCAGAGAAAAGCAAACAAGCTGGTGCAGGGCCTGGAGAACAGGTCTTATGAGGAGCAGGTGAGGGAACAGGGGCTATTTAGTCTAAAAAAAAGAAAGCTGAAAGACCACCTTCTCCCTCTCTACAACTACCTGAAAGGACATTGTAGAAAGGTAGGTTCTGGTCTCTTCCCCCAACTAGTGACAGAACAAGAGGGAATGGCCTCAAGCTGCACCAGGGGAGGTTTAAACTGGACATTAGGAAAAATTTTTTCACTGAAAGGGTTGTCAGTCATTGGAACAGGCTGCCCAGGGAGGTGGTTGAGTCACCATCTCTGGATGTGTTTAAAAGCAGTCCAGATGTAATGCTTGGGGATACAGCTGGGGATACAGCTTCATGGTGGGCAGAGTTAAGCGCTGGACTCAATCTTAAAGGTCTTTTCCAACCTTGGTGATTCTACGTGTAACAGTTACTTCGGAAGACAAATGCCAAATGTCCATCCCTCTCCTCTACTGTTATTGTTGAGGAAAATGTCATTTGGTACAGGACATCTCTTTGGTCAGATGGGGTCAGCTATACCAGCTGCATCACACCCAACATATTGTGCACTTTTAATAGATTCACTGGGGGAGAAGAATTGAGAACCAGAAGGTCCCAATGCTGTGCAAGCACTGCTCAGCAAAAGCTAGAGCATTGTATTCAGTATTGTTCTGGTCACAGATCCAAGACAGAGCACCATGTGAGCTGCTATGAAGAATATTAACCCTATCCCTGCCAAAACCACTACAAAACCTCAATGGCTCTGTGATTCTATGATTCCCCTGGTGTACATCCTTGCCCCTACTTACAGCCAGTCTTTCCTTGTAGTATGCATTATAAAAACATGTAATAAGGCCTTTACAGGAAGACTTCTTACTCTACAGATTAATACCAGCAAGAGGCTGCTGTCAGTTAAGCTACAGTAGTTAAACACAGAGCTAACAACAAACTTAAGATCAAATTTTCAAAAATTTGAAGAAACTTAAAAATGTAAAAATAAAAAATTCTAGGATAAAAATAAACAATGTGAACAAGAGTAAATATATTCACCAATTTTTAATTTGAGACCACATATAGTCGACCACTTGCATAATCTGAAAGCAGAGATTTCACTGCAGAAAATTTACAACAGAAGAGTCAGAAGAGTGAAAAGGATAAGCCAGTTACAGATCTTTTTCTCCATAATTTCTCTAACGATAATTATTCCCTCACTAAGGGGCAGATATTTGCCAAGAGTCACCACATTGAACAATGTGTGAATTCCTTTTATAAAAACTGAATAGGGAGAAGCAGGTCACACATTAGAATAAGACCCTCATTGATTTTAATTGAACTCTATTGATTGGTATAGAAGATAATTAGTTCGAATTGACTTTTATTGATTTGTGCCTAACTGGACTCAATTAAAACCCAGTGATTTGCATTGAACAAGCTAAATTGCACTGACTAATTGGACTGAACTAAAGCTCATTGAATTTAAGAGCATTCAATGAGAGGAGCAGAAGCTAACTATCGCTTTTAATAAGACTCCTATGCTTCTGGTAAGTGCCTGCTGAAATCTGAGCGAACCTAGAAAAATTTCATTACTAAACACCATCTCTGGAAAAAAAAAGAAAAGGGTTGTTTGCACATGACTTGTTATTATCTTATAGGGGTTTTTTGTCGGTGGGTTTTTCCCTTCCCACCTAACGGTCTTGCCTTAGTGATAAAAAGCATCAGTTCAGTTTTATGACTTTGAAAAATGTCTTAGAGCCAGAGGACAGTAAGAGACACAGACTCTGATAAATCCATCTTGCAGATGAAACCCAGTTCACAGGTGGTGTTAGAATGTCTAACAAAACCAGGTATTATCAAACCATCCAGACAGGAATTGGAGACCCCTGTCTGATTCTGTCCACTTTGCAGATGGTTCACTATTCTCATACAAATACCATCAGTGCCTTACAGCTCTCAGCAGAGCAGCTGAATGGAGTTTTGATACCCCTGTCCAGATGACAGGTTATTGGATACAGCTAGAGCATGTTGAACCCTAGAAACAATTTCACAGGGACATTAATTTCATTGAACACATCTTTAATTGGGATCACCAATACAGAGTGAGGGTAGCACCTTCCACCAGAAATCAATGATTTCTTTGCTTATTGACACTTTAGAACACAGAATTTTGTCAGTCAAGGCCATGCAGGTGTGGCTGCAGGGCTTGATTCAGCTCAAAATATGGTCCTCTTCAGGTTTCGTATGATTCTGAACCCACCCTATTTTGCTCCATACAAGAATACAAAAGCCACTACTGTACAAGACACCAGGAAGGTGCCTCAAAACAGGTAGTTATCCAAACAGTGAAAACCTGTGGGCCTGTGTTTAGGCCAGAAATCACAAGCTGCAGTAGTGGTGGTTGTAGTCTTCACTACACTCCTTAATCTAGTAGGTGACTAGACAGCTAAAAACTGTCTCCAACATTTCGAACAAGAAACATGGAATGTTGGAAAGAGACAGTCTTCCTAGGCCACTATGTCCAGTGCTTTCTTGTCCAGGCATGCATCATATGATCCCTTGTAACAGAAACACAGACTACTAAAAAAACCAAGTATGTTGGGATTCTGGCCAATGGTAATGCCACAGTGATTTACCTTGCCAAAAACAGAACGGACAGTAGTTTGATGATGATGGGAATCTCTGTTGCCAGGGTCCCTGCCTCAGGATCTTTAGGTGATTTAAGAAAGATAGACTAAGCCACTGACCACCCTAGTACATACATAATTATGTATAGAGTCTATGACATCAGATCAAAGCAACACTTGTCTGTCCTGAACTTTGTAAGACCAGGAACCTTTGATACTAAATATAGTAATTTACTGGTTTTCCATTTTATCTCAAGAAAGAACTCCATGATCTAAAGATCTTTTTGAGCTAAGGATCATAATAATCTACTGAAGCCATAATACCTATGAGAAAAGGGAAATAAAAGTATTTTTTCTGTTTTCCAAAGCAAATCTGCTCATGTCACACAGGAAAGACGACAGTACTGAGTGGACTAGCTGTTATTAACTTTAGTATTCATGACTGAATATTTAGTCAACAGCAGAGTGTTTTGTTTATTTTCATAGCTCTTCAGGGCCTTACTAACTCTATTTCCATCTATCACTGAATAAATTTTTAAATGTATTTGGGCTTTCATTTTACCTCATTGCACTTTACCCCACAAAGCAGACTTAAGTAGCTAATATATAAAGGATTCATAATAGTAATTTCTTTGGTATGTGTTAATAATACATGTGCTGACCCAAAGGCCTAATAATTAGAGACTACATAGATGAGTGTAAATAAGGGTTATCACAAAATTACAGACCTCTAGAAAGTCTCCTGG
Source organism: Chloroceryle aenea (assembly GCA_013399075.1). NCBI lineage: Eukaryota > Metazoa > Chordata > Aves > Coraciiformes > Cerylidae > Chloroceryle > Chloroceryle aenea. The sequence goes on from VWZY01003188.1 coordinate 539,879, forward strand.
AATTAAGTCCTCACAAACTATTTAAGACCATATCTTTACTATAACAAACATTTCTAGCACTGTTTCTTTCTAGGTTTGCTTTAATGACTACCACTTTGTCATTACTTAATTCAAATATCAATTCTTTCTGATGTAATATGGCAGTGAGTTTTTTTATCTAGCTTTTTGGATCATCTTGTGCATTGCTGCCATTTATCTTCACTATCAGAATCTACGTGGTTACCAAAGTCCTTTATTACATTGATGGAATTGCACATGGATTTGCTCATCACTAGCAAAATGCTTTCCTCAAGTTAATTTTGTATCTTAATTAAACCTTGTGAATTTAATTTTAATTTCTTAATTTCATGGCGAGCTTTTGCCTATGATTGAAATTACAGATTATGATTATTATTGTTATTATTTATTTGGCATGCAGCATCCTGCGCTTCACTGACTTGCTTGAATTTGCTTGGAAGGCAGCAAAAGTGGAGAGAGAAATCTTTACATTACACCAGTTTTAGTTCAGAAAGGCAACACAGGAGTCATTTTCATCTGGAGTTATTCTTGTATATAGGATTCACATCTATATTTCTGGAGTGGTGATTCTCTCTTTTCTAAAGAAAGCAATTGCAGGCACCCGATGACACACATTAAAGACTGCTGTGCCTTAAGAATGAGACACAAAAGTTTGTGGTTTCAAACACACAAAAGCTTTCGGTGAGAAAGCCACAGATATTTTGCCAGCAAAGTATTATTTGTGCTGTTTAGGCTAGTATAGAAGAGCATCACAAAAGAAAAACAGAACCCATCCCATCTCGAACCAGGCAGAAGGAATACTCCAAATGAACTGTAGACACTTCATTGGAGACAGTGTTGTGAAAGCACCTCTTTTCTGTCTCAGTCACAACAAAAACTTCATAAAATCAGGGTAGTTTTTGTTTGGTAAACCAAACCACTACTCAATAATAAACACCCACCATTCCTTTTCAAAAGGATACCATCAGGCTTCTCAACAGATAAAGTCCATTGAACCCTAATCCAAAGCCCTTTGAAGGCAATACTGTTCTGGATGTTGATGGATTTTATTTAGGCCTAGCATTAAACTCTAAACACAGATTCTTTTTGCTAAAATTGCTGCTGCCTGTTACCATTTATTTTGCATACTTAGGCCTTCTTCTGGAAATCTAACACCAAAAAAAAGGTATTTGTGGTATCCCTCAGCCCTTTTCCTCCATCCATTTTCTAGACTCTTCCTGGCTCATTAGTTTAATCTCTTTTTCTATAAATGGATAAAGATCCTGACCTATTTTTTGCCATGATTACACAAGTGTTCAAAACACAGACTATGAATTTTACAAGCCCACAATTGTCCCTTCTTCCTTTCCTTCTTTTGCCCGCTTTCTCATCTTGCTCATCCATCATATTTCAGCATAAACTGCTCTCTTTTCTAATGCATTCTGGTCTGTCTCTTTCCTGGAACATTCTCCCAACAAGCAGCATTCACATCTTCTCCCTTTCGGCCTTTTCACAATTTATGTTCTCTCCAATTTTTTTAGGATCTTACATCCTCCTAAGACATCCCTCACATCCCCTGTACCCTTTGGCTCCTCTCAGTCCTTGAAAAATCCTTCCTCTTCATCCATGGAGTGAAAAGAGGAGAAACCTGAAGCAGTTGTTTCTGCCTTTTCTTCCCTGCCCTGAGGTTCAGGAGACTGAAAGAAAGGGGATTAAAAAAAAGAGATCTGCACGAAAGAAAGACAGATCACCTTAGGAGCAGCCTGGAAGGCCAGAGGTCCTGTTCTGCGACTTCAGATAGGGAGAAAAGAATGGAAGAACAACAGCTTTTACTGCCTCCTTATGGGGAAGAGAATAGAAATCACCTGTCATCATGGCTCATCAGCCCTGCTTCAGCAATTTGAATGCCACTACACCACAGATAAAGAAAAGTACTTACACGTTCTAACTTACACTGATCAAGAGGAATGATCTTTCCTAGCACGTACATGCAAGTCCCTGGAGCACTTAACACATTTAATTTCAGACTATACTCAGGCACAATTATCTTTTATGTGAAAGAAAATTTTGCAAGCTATGTCTATATTATCAATTATTAAACTCAGACAATTAGAAACACATTTAGCAGATTCTGCATGCATCTATTTCAGAGTCCCTGTATACCTACTTCTACCAAAGGAGAAGAAAAAGATCTGAATTGGAACCTCCATTAAAAGGACAACATGCCTTTAGCATTTTCTTAACCTCTAATTGCAATGTCATCCACTATAACCCTTCAATATAAATTTTTAAAGCATATTTCCTTCTCTTTCTTATTACATTTCAGGACACTTGGGAGAGGAAAGATTTCTGTATGTCTCTTCAAAAGAAAAGCACAATAGCTTGAAATTGAATAATGGAAAATTTGAGCTAGATAAAAAAAGATTTAATTTAGCTTCTATGTTGCTTTGTTGGAAAGGGAGTGTTCCTTACTTTGGCTAACAGATGGGGAGAAAAATAAGAGGAAATTATTTCTTGAAGAAAACCCAACCTGTTGGCCCACAGAAAGATCTCTGGCTTCTTGAAGAAAGGGACAGAATCTTGGGACAAATAAAATCCAAGGAAAATAAAAATTGAGAGAAGATACTGCACAAAGTAGGTTTTCAAGTTACACAGCCTACTATGATTCTAATAGTTACCAGTTGTGTTTGAATGATGATGAATCAGAAGGCCAAGAATTAGGGAAGTCAAAGAAACTTAAAATAATTACCAAGCGAAAAAATTCTGCACAGCCTTATCTCTAAATCAGCTAGGATAACAGACCACCCACTGCTTTCTAGATGCCTCTTTTCTTTAAAGGTTTTCTTTTCCTAAGATGCCTGCCGTCAAAGGAAACCTAAAATCACCAAGGTCATAGAATAGTAAAAGTTCTTCATTAGAACTATCTGAATATAAGTAGTAAAAAAAGATCTGGTTACCATGGGAAAGACAAGGAGATTGTGAGCCTTTTTTCACCTAGAGAACTTTCAGGGTTCTAGAAGTAATGCTCCAAATTTCAGCCACTCTTAGTTTAGCACTTTGCTCGAAATGCTTTTATTCCTTTAAAGAGTTAATAGCTAATACTTTATTTGAAAAGTAATACTTTGTTTCTGCATCACTGAAGGCAAGCACACTCTTGATTTTGTCAAAGGAAACTGCTGTAGGGCTCAATTACCCCCTCTGGGCCTGCTGAAGTGGCCATCTCTTGTTCAAGTTTAGAGAAGCTAGAGAATACCCGAAGACTGGATGCACATCACAGTACATCCACTAAGACCTTGAGAGAGGGTGGAAGGGCAGCTAGCTAGTAAATGATATTATGTACATGTTTTTTTTAATTTTATTTTAATACCTATTATAAATGTTAAGGTGATTTCAAAAGAAGGAACAGATTCAGAAAATAAAGCAGCTAGTTTCTAGTGCCCCCTTCTGCTTTTGGTGATGCTCCTATTTTCTAAAGCATAATTAAGCCCATTGTGCACCTCAATTTGTTTTCATGGCAGATCTGAATGTAATTTGGCTGGATTGTAATACAGCACATTAAGTCTGTTTGAAGATGAACGAGACTTAAATTGCTGAAACCTACACCTCAGTTTTTCATCTGCTTTTTTGTTGTTTGTTTGCTTGCTTTGTTCAATTCCAATTTTGTTTTTCAGATGATATGCACATGCAGAATGCTACCAAATCTTAATGATGAGTGGCTTGTGCTTAACCAGGTGCTTTATGAGGTTTAAAGCAATAGCTTTACTTCTGCAGTTCTGAAACAGAATTCACCTTTAACATAAAAATGGATTGAAGTACTTTGGGAAAGGAGCAAATGTTTATCAAACAGGTTCATACTTCAGACAATCTTTTTGGAAAGTATTGGCCTAAGGCCAAACAACACATATCCCTGAGCTAAGTCAAAAATTTCAATTTCCCTGTTCACTGCTATAGGTACATACAAAGAATATTTGGAGGGCATAGGCTCAAGAAAGGTGAAGCCTTATAATCAAATAAAGCAAATCTCACTGAATTCAGCACATCTCTATTTTCAGAGAACTCTTCAACTCAGCTGTTTCACTGTAATAGGCATGTAAAAATTCTTCCTGCATTCTTGGGGAAAAAAATCTGTGTGGTTGTAAAGAACTTGGACATTACAACTACAGGATTATGTAAGAAAACCTGTCTTTTTTTCCAAGGAAACACAGAATCCTCCTTAAAGGTACACCTTTTGATGCCTTTACTGTAAAGCCAGGATGGAGTTCAGCTCCAGTTATAGGCCCTTAAGTGTAGGGTGTCTATCTGTAGGTGTCTGAACAGTGCATGGAAATTCACTCTGTCCAGAATTAAATAGCAGGGCTCAATCAAGGTTCATAAGGGCAGGCTATCAGTCCTGGTTGCAAGTCTCCCAGAAGTCCTGTTTGTATCTGACAGCTAAGTGGATGCCTTGGATGCACTGGGATAGTTTCAATGGCACTAAATGCCTCTGTTTACGGGAGGAAAAAAGAAAGGGCGGGGTAGGGCATAGGAGGAGGGGAATCAAATCCATCCTGCTTAATCAGCAAATTAGATCTTTGCACACTGTAATGGGAATGTAGACATACCACTCATATGCGGACATCTATATACAGAATCCTCCATGGAAGCATGAACTAAATCTCAGCACTGACTGCTGAATGGGTAATGGCTGTAGGAGGAAGCCTTAGAAGGAACTATCACACAAAGCTCACCAATTACATTACAATAATTTTTAAAAACCAAGAAAACCAAACAAAAGCCCAAACAACAAAAAACACCAAACATATATCAGCAGGAAGATTCAATATGCTACTTACAGGGAGTCTAAAGAAAACAGAATTACCAACTACTGTCAATATTACATTGTTAGTATAGATACAGGCATTTGAAGTTTGCCTAATGCAGTTGAGAGGACTGCACTGTTTTGCACAGTCTAGGAGCGTTGAGAGAAACAAAGAAGAGAGCTGGCAGACACTGCTGCACATGTACATAACTCACGGTAACTGCACTGCTACTTTCACTGAGTTGCGGACACCTCCTGAAGTGATGCACTAGAGAAGAGGCTTTTCAGTCAATCACCAGGACTCTCAAGAACTAGTTCATGTATTCAGAGACAGCTCTAATTCTTTACAAAATAATCTCCTGGAAATATTTTTTCCCAAGTTAGGACACTGGTCTGATGATCAAACACAGTAACTGCATCTTTATTTTCAAATGCCCATTTAGCTTTAGGTTTGATTCATAGAGAACTTTAATACAAAAAGCACTGTGCTCATTACTGAAACCAAATCATACTTAATTAACTCAACAGAACCATTTGAGTATATACAGGTAGCTAAATGCCCAGCTCCAGACAGAAGTCTGGAATTTGTAAGGAAATGCTCAGACTTTTACTGAAGGCAGCAGGAATAACAGAAGTCCTTTGTTCACTTGAGATTTCTCTCTTTAGTCAGATCTCCTGCAGCACAGGAAATCTGGATATAAATTATCTTGGTCATGATAGATTATGATGCATAGCACCCCCAGGCTTTACTTCTGTTGCCTGTTCACACTAAATATACTGCATCAGAATTAATTTGGCTATTTTGTTTGCCTTTTTTTTTTCTTGCCCAAAAGAAGACATTCTTTCAAATTATTGCTGACCAGTTATAAACGATCTCATGTCTCAAGACCCTCTTCTAACATCCAAGGAACTTGGAGGAGCCATTTATACCCAGGCAACAGAAAACTACAGTGCTAAATCTGCTGACAGGGAGGAACTGCTTCCATATATTTATTAAGTTATCAGGAAGTCCTTTAAATTTTCAACAGGATATGCTTTCTGATTGAGCAGGCTAGCAAAAGAAAGACAGAGTCTAATGAATCAGTCTCAGTGTTTCTTCCTTGCATGGCAACCAGTATAGATTTCTCTGTTGTGTTCACTTAACTGGCTGAGCTGATTGCATTTTGGGTTGATGAACTGGATCTTTCAAAACATTTAAATTGGAGAGGTAATGAGCAAGTTAAAGCTAAGATTTTCATGCAACTCATAGCATGGCGAGAGTATAGGTAGATGAAATAAATCACAGAATGTGAGAGACGAGGCCCCCTGACAAGGCAGGGTCACGCATCCAGGTGAAGTCTGAATGTCTCCAGAACTTCCCTAGGCAGCCTGTTCCAGGCTCTGTCACCCTCGCCGTGAAAAAGTGTCTCCTTACATTTACACAGAACCACCTCCTCCGTTCCAGCTGCACCCATTGCCTCATCCTATCATCAGATGTCACTGGGCAGAGCCTGGCTCCAGCCTCCTGATGCTCACCTTTTACACATTCATAAACATCAAAGAGGTCACCCCTCCATCTTCTCCAAGCTGAAGAGACCCAGCTGCCTCAGCCTCTCCTCAGCAGGGACATGTTCCCCTCTCTTAACCATCTCTGTGGCTCTGCGCTGGACTCTTGAGCAGTTAGTTCCACAGCATCTTGAAATGAGGGGCCCAGCACTGAGCATATTATTCCAGATGCAGCCTCACCAGAACAGAGGGAGAAAGGAGCCTCCCTCGACCTGCTAACCACACCGCTTCTAGTACACTCCAGAATGCCACTGGCCTGCCTGGCCACAAGGGCACATCGCTGTCCTGGGCGCTCCCTTTCTGCTGCACGGAGGGCAGACTCTGGCTTCACCAGTCCCTCTCTATTTATGCCTCCCTAATGCTCCTAAGTCTTTCATCTTCAGCTTACAGCCTTTCAACCTCGTCTTGCAGCTGCACGGATCGCCTACCAGCTGACACCACACCCAGCCCCACGGCCACCCGCAGTCACCAGTGCCAGGCTGCTGGGAATGCCTGCACACTCACATCCTCCTGGGGGAGCTCTGTCCGGCTTCCCATTTCCATTTCGCTTGACGAAAGCAACATGCTCTACTTCTGCCAGGTGCAGACCCTTGGACTCTGACCAAGCCGATAAACTTTTCCACCGTCCAGGAAAACCCTCTGGGGGACGCACACGNCCTCCGTTCCAGCTGCACCCATTGCCTCATCCTATCATCAGATGTCACTGGGCAGAGCCTGGCTCCAGCCTCCTGATGCTCACCTTTTACACATTCATAAACATCAAAGAGGTCACCCCTCCATCTTCTCCAAGCTGAAGAGACCCAGCTGCCTCAGCCTCTCCTCAGCAGGGACATGTTCCCCTCTCTTAACCATCTCTGTGGCTCTGCGCTGGACTCTTGAGCAGTTAGTTCCACAGCATCTTGAAATGAGGGGCCCAGCACTGAGCATATTATTCCAGATGCAGCCTCACCAGAACAGAGGGAGAAAGGAGCCTCCCTCGACCTGCTAACCACACCGCTTCTAGTACACTCCAGAATGCCACTGGCCTGCCTGGCCACAAGGGCACATCGCTGTCCTGGGCGCTCCCTTTCTGCTGCACGGAGGGCAGACTCTGGCTTCACCAGTCCCTCTCTATTTATGCCTCCCTAATGCTCCTAAGTCTTTCATCTTCAGCTTACAGCCTTTCAACCTCGTCTTGCAGCTGCACGGATCGCCTACCAGCTGACACCACACCCAGCCCCACGGCCACCCGCAGTCACCAGTGCCAGGCTGCTGGGAATGCCTGCACACTCACATCCTCCTGGGGGAGCTCTGTCCGGCTTCCCATTTCCATTTCGCTTGACGAAAGCAACATGCTCTACTTCTGCCAGGTGCAGACCCTTGGACTCTGACCAAGCCGATAAACTTTTCCACCGTCCAGGAAAACCCTCTGGGGGACGCACACGTGCTCCTTCCCAGCTTTGAAAAATCCAGAAAAACGCCAGAGACCTTCTTGCCGACCCTTTTTCCCGCAATCCCCTTCCCAGTGCAGACTTACCCGCAGTGGAGCTGGGCTCTTGGCCGCGTGACCGTTGCCACGTTCGCGCCTCGTTTAGATGAGGCGCTGGTGCTGCCGCTCTGCCGACACCACGCCTGCAGCCCACCCGCGAGCTGCCGGCCCTGACACAGCCGAGCAGTCTTCCCGGCTTCGAAAAAGCCCCCGAAAGAGCTCCTTACCAGCCCCTTTTGGCCACTAGCCCTTTCCCCGGGACAGACCGACCGACAGGGAATCTACTCTCTTCGCCAAGAGACTGCTGGGATCTTAACGCCCCATTTATAGAGGCTTTGCTGCTGCTGCTCCGCCCACGAGCCGCCGACCACGAGCCACCGCCCCCTGACCGGCCCAGACTCTCGCGGGCTTCGAGTCAAGGCTCCGGCAAATATGCTGGTAAGATTCTCATTCTTCTTCTTTTCTGAGATTTTAGTTGCTGCTTTCCAAGATTGGCAGAGTATCCAGGAGCAAATTAGGCCTTGGGAGGCCTCTCTGATTAAAAGGGAGAGCTCATTCCACATTAAGTGGGGGTGGAAGGTCCTTTCCCATTACCCTCAATAGCATTTGTATATTTGTAACTGGGAACATCTTGGAACTGAGATTTTCAGATATGAAATTAGTGGCTTAAATAAATACTTTGATAAAAAGAAAAGCCGTTTCAGTATGCTCTTTGACCAAGACTTCTGATCTACCAGTGAAATCTATTCTTTTCCATTTTCAAGGGGGTTTTCTAGGACAAATGTAAGGATGAAAAGGGCACATTAAATGTTTTTGTTCTGTAGCTTCTAAATATAGAGCTACTCTCTCTGGTGCAAGTTAGGGGAACCTAAGAACCTTTAAGAGTCTACTAAGAGCATTTTGATCCACCTAGCAGTCCCTAGGTTTCAGAATTATGAGCAGGGCAACCGCTTTTTGTTCCCGTCTCTTCTTGTGCAACATTTAAAAATCATTCTGAATATCATAATAATACAGTTAATAACCAGCTGAACACAGGATTGCAGTGCAGTTCAGGATCATTGACAGACAAGTACTAGATGTTTGATAGGATGTCTTCATTACACATATAGCAAGAATATATTCCTCATACCCTTAGGGCACAAGGCCAGTAGTCTATAAAAATTACATTTGACTCTCGAAAGTAGGAAAAACAAAATTCCAGGACATTGTGTTTCATGTCCCTTAAAAATCTGAAGAGAAAATTCTTCCTCATCTCAAATGTGTAAATTATTCGTGTATGAGGAAGACCTACAAGCTACATTTGCCCAGTAACTTCCATTATGACTAGGAGAAACTGTTTATCCAGCCCAAATCTACCTCTTTCATGGGCCAATACCTTTCAAAGAAAGATGCTGAAATTGAATGACCCTCCAAACTCCTGGACTGGATTTAAAAAAACATGACAGAAGGGAAGCCAAAGGCTTTCATGGCCCTTTTAAAGGCCAGAAGCATAGGATAAATATTCTGTCAAGACAGTGCGTCAGATAAAATAATCCAGTAGTTCATTTACATTTATTGAAGATGGTAACAAACCAAATACCCAAAAGCAGGAAAGGAACAATTTGAGGGCACTAAAAATTAAAACTATTCCAATAAAATGTAAAAGAGATAGTCAAGGTCACTGTGAATTTATAGAAAGGTTAACAGTAGAAAAGAGAAACAGTTAAGAGACAAAGATGGGAAGGTGGATGAAAGGGCAGAATTTTATGCTGCTAGTGACTGAAAGAAGGAATGAAAGTGTTATGTGTCAAAATAACATTGTAAAATAGAGAAATATTGCTCAGGCTGAAATATGTCCACTATAATTGTTAGACAGTATATTTTAAAAATAAAAAATCTAAATAGTTAGCTATTTCTCCAACACATTTTATATTTCCTCTTTTATTATTTATGTCCAGTGAAGCATTTTGCATTTTTGCAACTGCTTCTCACTCATCACTGAGTTACCCTATAGGCTTTGACTTTTATTTGGATAAATAACCACAGGTGCTTCTTCTCAAAACATCTGTGGTGGACAGAAGATGAAACAAACCCCAACAATTTCACACCAATATAGCAGTTAGTGTGGAGGCAGAGAGCAGGGTAAGAAATTGTCAAATATTTTCAAGCCCAGAGTGCTTTGTTTGTTTCTTTTATAATGGAGGAAGCTAAAAAACTATTACCGATAGTGATCATATTTCCAGGTGCATCAGGCTAGAATTTACAGAGCAGAGAAAAAGATAACACATTTCTGAAGTTATTCCTGCTATGGTGAGATATGCAAACCACAGGGGTTGCCATCAACTTTTAGTTTCAAAAGGCTTTTGATAAGGTTACATATCTGAGATAATTGGTTATGGGAAAACCAACTGTTCCAGGAGTAGACAAAGTTTTTAAAACTCAGATGGAGTCCACATATGAAACTTTTCAGTTTTTAACTGACATGGAAAAGGTGAATCTCAGCTCAAAGGGGCACAACTAGTTCCCACTTCGTGACTAAATGCAACTCGCATTAATAGCAACAGGACTTCAGTGTACATTGTCTTTGAAATTTCTGGTAGTAAACTTTGAAAAAATATTAATTTAAAAGGCTACTTTTGATCAATTATATTTTCAAATTTCACCTCAGATCAGTTTCTTGATTAGCTGGAAATGGGACTATTCCATTTCCAGAGGATATCGAGATCAACAACTGGAAAAAAAAAATCAATATTATAGAAACATAATTTAAAATGGCTTTAATAGAAAAGTCAGATCCATTTTCAGGAGACAGGTGAGAAAAGAAGGAGATATACAAGCCAACACTGCAAAGTCCCTGCACCCTGTGGTCGTCACAATTGTCTTTTCTATTTTTGGATAGGTTTTGCATGTTTTCTGTTGGCAAGGACAACTTGTGTAAAGCTGGTCTTGTGCTTAAGACTTTTGAATAGGAGATCAGGAATCAAGTTTTAATTCCATGAAAGATTCAAATCACGACTGAATAAACTAGGGCTCAGTTTTATTACGTGCTGCATGAGGAGGGCTGTTTTGGATCCAGGAATAATTTAAGCATCTTAACATGATGCTAGTGTGCTAAACCTCAGTCAATAAACTTTAGTACAGAAATAACCTCAAAGGATCTTTGAGATACAGGAAAGGTCATGTGTCTCAGAGCTAATTTGCTTTCTTTTGCCATGGCTACATGACCACATGGCTTTTGGTGGGTTCAGAGTATTGGTAGAGTGAAATGAAATATGCTTGGTGAAATGGGCATTAGAATATGCATAGCAAAATAGATGCTATTAGAAATGGGCATTTACAAAACCGGTAAAATAAATATTGTTAATTTCCAGGAGTGTCCCTGTTTAGGGTCAGGACAGCCCCCTTAGACCTGTAACAGCTGCTCTCTGTTAACCCTCCTTCCTCCACAATGGGAAGAGAAAGGGAATGAGGGAGAGATACTAAGCCGTTAGAAAAGGGAACTACAACAGCTNAGATACTTCATTGAGGAAAAAAAAAATCCTCTTTTTTTGACAATATTTTCCTTGAAAGCATATTCCACTCCCTTAAAAAAGGAAAGAAAGCAAACTCTAGACTCACAGAAATTAACAGAAACTATATTCCCTGAAGTATTTTTCATTTTGGTTAAAACCAAACCAAATCAACAAAAACCTTACAAGGATATTAAGGAAGTTATTCTGACCAGCTGTAATATTTTGTCCGATCTGAAGCACCATGTGTGTAGATTTGTTAATCTATATGTGACAGTTATAATTCCTAAAAAAAAAACAAAACAAAAAACCCCGAGCCAAACCAAACAACCAAAAAAAAAAAAAAAAACCCAACAAAAAAACCACAAAAAAAACACCACAACCAAATAAATGTACATCCTTCAGATTTATTTCAATGTACATATTCATTGTTTTCAGAAACATGTCAAATTCCATTGTTTCATCAGTAAAGATGAGTTGCAAAATAATCATCTGATCCTAAATATTAAATAAAGCTCTACAATCTGAATACTAACAAATATTTCCTTAGAAGTAATCCATTTTCTTTGCAAGTGAGTATTGGTGTTCAGTGAGTCAAGAAAATATAGTTTCTTATTAAAAAGTGTATCACAACCGTATTCTGCCTCTTCTTGACCTTCCAAGCCAGTGGAAAAGAAATACCTCATTCAGTCTGACTTATCTCTCAGGTGCAAGTGCTGCCTCTCTGCTGTAGTCAGCTACATTTTTATCACAGACTTATCAAATAGGTCATTCTAATTTTGCACGTGAAATGATTTCACCTTCATGAATAGTGATGAGTCAAACAGGCTTAAAAAGGTTCTGAACAGTTTGATTAGGAATGCTGCAACTGATGGATCAAAGATAAATTTGACCAGCAGCTGAAAATGCCATTCACAAGTCTGCTTGATCATGGAACTTCTTCAGTTGTAACTTTTACTATTAGTACTGTTGGAGTTTTTTGTTAAAAATGAAGAAAAAACAAAATTACAACAAATTAATATTAATTTACCTGTTATTTCTGCTAAGGTCTTATTTTGCTAAGGTCCCTAAAAACTATAGAGGGAAAATCTATGGCTCATACAGCATCTTGCACTGTGGAGTCATTCCCTTGACTGAAGTCTTAGAATATAACCGTAGTATGAATAATCATAATGGGTTATTAAACATATAATTCAGTTGGTCTACTGGTAACATTATATTGCTTGATAGTAGGAACTGCAACAGAAAGGAGTGGATTCCATCAATAGCGCTGAAATTATTTTAGAAAAGATAGCATGTATTAAAAAAAAAATTAAGAAGACATTAAAAGGTGAAAAATTAGAGACATGGAGAAATTACTAGTGCTTTCAACGTTAGGATGAGACTATGACTTACCCCAAAAAGCAAATGGGGGCATGAAATAGTGGCATATCTAGCCTGCCTCTTGGTTGCAGCATTGCACTGCACTGCTATGGAAGGCATCTCTAGAGCAACACACCCCAAAAGAAGTTTTTCTGGGTTACCAGCCCAGAAATGCACCATCAGTGAGTGCACAATGGAGATGAATCCTCTGCTTCCCAAGTCCCAGGCTTACAGAGTGAATTAGTGAGGATTTTTATATAAATGGTTAATTAAGAGAGCTGGAGAGGACTGGAATTCATTCCACCCCACCTCTGTAATTTCCCCTTTTAAGATCTTGGAAGGTAGAAGTTAGAAAGGATGTGATTAAGGTTTTTGTTCTCCTTACTGTGATACTTTGATATAAAATACATAAACAGAAGGAATGGTGACTAATTTCCATTTTTCACGTAGGGACAGATTTTTAAAGATATATATAAATAGTTGTTAACTGTAGTCAGTTCCAATTGTAACTCAGCAATTAAAAATGTCATCGAGAATATTCCCCACCCCAAACCCAAGAAAGTGAATTTAATTCAAGGCTCAAGACGAATCAGTCCTTGTGTTTCATTCTTTAACCTGTGAATAACAACAGTGTAAATAACTTCTCCTGTTTCCTGCCACTGGACATAGAACTCCAGCTTGTTTTTCAAGCTTAACTTTCTCACTGAAATAGACAGGGTCAAAGGATGTCCCTGGGAACAGTGGTGCTTCCTGGCACAGCCTGTGCACAGACCATCTGGTGTATTCCCACACAATTCCCATCCGTGGTACAAGATGTATTGTGGGTGGTCACCTTTCCAAAGGGGAAGGGAACACACGGCTGTGGCTGTGGGCCATTCTCTACCAATAGGTCTTACAGGTGTGAAACACTCCTAGGAACATATACTTTTCTGAAGGTGCTGCACACATCGGCCTGGAAAAATATTAGTGCTGTGCGATGCAGAATGAGTCCTGCCCTGTTACAGATAAGTCAGGTCAGCATTAATACAAAAGGAACATTCAAAGATGTCTGCTTTGTCTACTTTGCATCTAAAATAACCTGTTTTCAGGATGCTTGTTTGCTATGAAACATGCCCATTAGCTTTCAGTATAATGAAAGGCAAGAAAACCCTCCAGGAACCCAAGCTAGCAGTGCCTGCACTTCTCTGCATGAGCTCCTTTGTTAGCAGCAAAATCCCTGTCCTGGCAACATCTTATACATAGGACAATCCCAGCAGCACAAGGAGACATCTGCTTGTTGCTTTTCACAGATACCCTGAGCCAGTCGTGCCTTACTGCTGTGAGGCCCTTCTGTCCTACTAGCTTGATGCTTTCTTTACAACCAACCTCACTTGTCAGTAATACCTTCTGTTGTGGCTTAATACGAACATAAACTACTTTCACTTCAGACCCCACTGCAAGGGAAAAACAATCTGCTGAGGACCTCAAAATTTCTCTTTTGCTGGCTGCTGGTCCTCAGATAACATGCAGGTTGGGATAAAAAGTGACTGGTGATTTCTAAGGATAGCCAGAATATCCAGGATTGTTACAGTGACAATAAGAAAGAAATTACTAAAAAAGAGATCAGCCAGAGCTCAGTGACTATTGAGTGAATATTTATACATTGCCCAGCTGTTGAAAGTATTATTTCACTTTTTCTCCATCAAGAAAGTTTGTACCCTCCTTCTAAGGAAAACCCTAACCATCTTGTAGGTCACTGCAGTCAGGTTGGAGGCATCTCTCCCACACATCCTTTAGCAGATCTGCAACTGTATGCGAAACCATTAAATGTTTTTACCATGGCCCAGTGCCCTGGGTGTCAAAGTCTGGTCCTGGCTGCCAAGGCTGCTCATGTACTTTAGACAAGTATTTTCCCATCATAACATAAGAAAGAAGAAACAAAAGCATCAACTCAGTCCTCAGCATACAAAGCTCTGTGTTGCCCTAACTTCTCTTTTCCTGCCCTTTAGCAAGGAATAAATTATCATTTCCACTGGCAAAATTTCAGAGGACATACAGAACAACCTTCCTTTCCCTGCAACCCTGTCCCTAGCAGAGTTTGACTGTAGCTTTGCACTCTTTTGAGGAGCAAAATGCCCATAGGCAGGCCTTCTGCTTCTGGAAAGACAGTGTGGTAACCATCCCATCATACACAACCTTAATCCAGTCTGCAGTGTATTCCTGAGGGTCCTCACCAGAACGTAAGAATCCCTGGCTTCCACAACCTGATAAGACTTAGTATGAAATAAAATACCATAAATTCAGGTGCCTTAACTCCAAGTAGAAGAATTTATTGTATTAGTCCTTCAGGATTCAGGTGCTTTAATTCTACTAAAGCCCACCTGAAACGCCCCCATTGCTCCTCAGTGCTGGCTCCTAACAATTACCCAGAACAAGCAGGATGAAGAAAAGTCTGCTTTGCCGACCCAGTGCTCATTCCTCACTCCCTGGGCTTTATTGAAGCATTGTGTCTTTGTGAAGCAAGTGATACATGCTCTGTGGCGAAATAACCTTTCCAGACTGTGAAGTTCTAATTAACAATGATTCTTCAAAAAAGTATTTTGTCTTCTCTTATTTAACTATTAATTCAGATATAATATTGAGAGGGAAATGAAAGATGGTTAATTTCTTCTCTTCTTCTATAGAAACATTATAATTTATACAAATGAAGGGACAATTAAGCAGCCTGACATTTAATTACGATCTGCATTTCATGTAAGCAAACATTAAAACTGAGAATGCTAATCTTAAATGCAAAAATGGTCATAATGCATCAGAAAAAAATCCAAATGCAAGCAGCACAAAGCATGCTTTTTTCCAATGCTTTTTTGCACATGATGATGCTCATATGACTGCAGAACTGTGTATGAGCAGACACTGTGCATGATATAAGGACCATAATCTCAGCTAGTTTAAATCAGCATGACTCCCAAGCAAACCCAAACACAAACACAAGCTGGGCAAAGAACAGATTGAGAGCAGTCCTACAGAGAAGGACCTGGGGCTGTTGGATTTTGAAAGCTCAGCATGATCTGGCAATGTGCACTTGCAGCCCAGAAAGCCAGCCGTAACCCAGGCTGCCTCAAGAGACTTGAGGCCATAAGGTTGAGGAAGGTGATTCTTGCACTCGACTCTGCTCTTGTGAGACCTCACCTGGAGTCCTGCATTCAGCTCTGGGGCCTCCAACATAAGAAGAACATAGATGTGTTGGAACAGGTCCAGAGGAGGGCCGTGAGGGTGATCAGAGGGCTGGAACACCTCTGCTATGAAGAAAGGCTGAGAGAGTTGGGGTTGTTCAGCCTGGAGAAGGCTCCAGGGAGACCATATAGCACATTCCAGTATATAAAAGGTCCCTACAGGAAAGATGGAGAGGGGCTTTTTACAAGGACAGGTAGCAACAGGACAAATGGTAATGGCTTTAAACAGAAAGAGGGTAGATTTGAATTAGATGTAAGGAAGAAATTACCCATTGTGAGGGTGGTGAGATACTGGAACATGATTTCCAGAGAAGCTGTGGATGCCCCATCCCAGGAAGTGTTCAAACCTATGCTGGATGGGGCTTTGCACAACCTGGTATAGTGGTCTGTGTCCCAGCCTATGGCAGGGGGCCTGGATCTAGATGATCTTTAAGGTCTCTTCCAACCCAAACCATCCTATGATTCTGTGATTCCACAATCATCACTGTTATAGTTGATGTCTGCCAGCAGTACATCAAATAATGTGACTAACTTTGGTCATATGAAGTTTCTTCTCTCATCTTCTCTCTGGAGATAAAACTGTTTTTGTTTGCCTGTGTTTCATGTGTGCACAGCTTTGTGCTACTATTAAAGGCAACAAAAATAGCTGAAAACCAAACACTGAAGATGGGGGTTCAGCCGTAAAGGTTTGCAATGATCCTTTGTTCTATGAGATTTAATTGCGAAGATATGAGAGGGAAGAAAACCCTAAGGAATGTTTATTTAAAAAACACTAGAATTAAAGAATTGCACATCTGGGGAAAAATATTGACAGAGCACTCAGGCCAGCAAATGTAGTGATCTTCTTAATGTCCAGGCATCACTAGTGCTACATTGTCTTGGGAATGAAGGACAATCCTTGCTTTCATTTTCTTACTCATCCAAGTTAAGAGTGCTAAGTGCAAAGAGAGGTCACATAACCACAGCAAGGCTTCAGGTCAATGGCAAAAGCAAGAGGAGTTTCCCCATCTACCTCTTTACTGAATGTATCTTCCACACCAAAATGCCCATTCGATGCTTCTTAGAGACTGTTGAAAAGCCCCTGTCAGACATTTCCAGAGAAGCAACCCTTGGCTAAACCCTTTGCCGTCTGAGCACATTCATCTGCCAGACAGGTGATGGCACCGTGTGACAGCTGCAGCTGTGCCACCTAGGTGATGACATCATGCAAAAGTAACTCAAGAACGCACAAATATTAGCATCAGGATTTGTCCAGGCTGCTCTCAGCCTGCACTGATTTTAGGCTGGTTTAGCTGTAATAAAAGTTGTCTAGCTGTCAGGTGACTATTTCCTATTGTTCTAGTTTAAATCATTTTAGCTTCATTGTGTGAATGCCACTTATGGAAAGGTCTAGGAAATCTGTCTAGTCATAAAGTAAAAACCATCAGTTCTTTCTGTTAATTGAAGAGGTAAAAGGTGATGATATAGCTGCTAAACATTCAAAAAAAAAGCAGACTGTGTTAACAGTCTGTTTTGTGTTAACAAAACATATCAAAATATATCCAGGAAGCTCCCCCAACTATGGAGTAAGAACTTCCCTTCATAAGCATCATGTGAAGATGGATGAAAAACCTGAGTCCTTGGTAACTCATAATCCCTTCCTCCTTGGGAAAACCACCTTGACCTTGACACTCAGAGAGACACTGGAAGGCTGAGTGTAACACCAAAAAAGAGGGCAAATACTAGAGTCTGTCTTCGGTGCATCATTAATGATAACTCTATAGCAGTAGGCCTGGCCTAATCAAAAGAACTGTAGTAGTTTTGCTTAGAAAGTTAATACATTAATTATACTAAAAAGAAATTCTTAGCTCTACCAATCAGAGGCCCATAACAAGATTTCCCTTGTACAAACAGATGGGATTTGTAAGCTGCTTGATCTCCCACAGAAGACTATGTATTGTGGACTTGCGGAGATCAAGGGAAGGATTCAGTTACCTAAACACTGGCATTTAATGCCCTTTGAGACATCCTGCCTGGCTTCCAGCTCCTGTGGTTTATGGATTTCTCATCAGTTCTGTGTCACATATGCCAGCTCATATCCAAATGATCCCCTGACTACACAGACCACAGGTCAGATTGCAGAAAGACCTAAGCATCCAGAGTGACCACAAGACAGTTTTGCACATCTTAGGACAGGGCCTTGCACCATCCCACATGCTGACTGCTCAGGCACAGAAGAAAATCCATCACAACCACCTTTTTGCCAGATAATATTGCTTTGGTTGGTTTCACTTGAAATCATGTTTTTATTTGTACTTCTCCTTTGTGTCTGACAGAATAAAAAACATTCTGGGGACTTAATGTGCAGGAGGTGTCAGTTTATTGAAAGGGTTTTATCTTTGTGTTTTGGAGTTGGTAATTACCTCTCGTGAGTGAAACAAAAGGCTCATGTCTGCTCTGGCTACCTTTCATTTCCTTTCAAACTAAACGTGACTCCAGACTGCTATGTTTTCTTGGCAATGATTTTACTAACGTAGCAGGTTGTTACAAAACAATGTTATTCGCATGATACCAAGTAAATTAGAAAAATCTACTGTAATTTATAAGTATGCAATTACGCTTAAACAAATAAGAAGTTGAGACTTAGCAGTATTCCCGGTGGGTTATTTGCACAATTCCAGTGTATCCAGAAGAAGGAGTCACTGATTTGTCCTCTGATATAAAAATGCAATTTGTCTTATTCTGTTGGGAACTGCATATGTTTTAAAATATATTCTGGAGTTTGTTCAAATTAATCATTATGAAAACAAGTGAATGTGTGGAATAGCTCTTACAAAAAACACAACCAGAAAAGTACCCTAATTACTTCCAAAGATCAAGTAAGCTTTTTCCAAAGAAGCAAGAGGGTATAAGCTTCAGATTCCTTTATGTGGTACCCCAGATATTAAATTCAAAAAGATCAAAGCTGAGAGAAAGTAAATTGGGCTTCTTGCTCTATGTCCCAATCTGCTCTTCACTGAAAGTTTCTATTTCCCCTCCTTATTTCACAGGCTTTTCTAGGACTCTATGATCTATCAGCCCAACTTCCTGAGTACTAGAGGTCACAGAACTTCCCTCCACGTCTCTGGCCTTAGTTCAGCCTGTCTACCTTTTCCAAACTCTCTGTCCTTGACCCTTTACTGTGATATATATATATATTTTTATTTTTTTTTTTAATAAATGAAAACCCACTATCCCAGACTTCTCTCTGCTCTTACCTAGGTCCTTTTTTTTTTCCTCTATCTAATGACAATAAAATGGTATAGGAGTCAAAAGAAAGAGGTTGTCTGTAGTATAGAAGTAATGCAGGTGACCATTGCCTCTAGCTCTTGGTTTGCATCCACACATAATGTTCTTTCACCCAACAATAGTGCTATAATCAAGTTTGTTAGATTAGTTTGTATGGGACAGAAACCTAGGCAACACAATTTAACCTTGCATGGCCTATAGACTAAATACAGGGAAGAGTCATCAGCCCTCAGTTGCCTTCTTATAGTTTGTTCAAGATGCCCAGACAAGACATTCTCCTACCAGACTTCAGAAAACAGCTCGTACTGAAAGCTGCTGCAAGAATACACGTGAGTAATGGAATGATAGCAAGGGTAGAAGAACATTACTGTGGTCTTCCTCATTTGTATCAGACTATCTTGAATACAGAACTTTCGATTCCTCTTTAAAAATATGCCTACTAAATCTGTGAATGAATGACAACTGCTCTACTCAGTGGGATGGCAAATACCCATTGATTTGAATGGGACCAAAATATCATCCTGCATGTCTGTAGGTTTCATTAGCCCTGTTCATATCAGCTCACTGGTGTAAACCTGGAGTAGATTCAGAGACCTGAACAGATTTGAAGAAGTTTGAAACCATTGAATAATATTTTTTTATTTGGAAAATTGTAGGAATTAATAGAAAGAAAACCAGATTTGTAACTGCAGGACTGATTATAAGGTGCTATAAGCTTGCACTCTTCTGTTCTTTGAGCTGTTTTCATTGAAATTACTCTCTAAGGACTTCAGATGCACAGTGTGATATATAATACAGAAGCATAGTCACTCTAGCATCCCTGAATGAATGTATCTGGACTGTTTGCAGAAGACAAAACAGACCAACAAAGATCTGAATTACTCTGGATGTTTGTTAGATGAAGGGGAATGTACAGTAATGTGCATTCCTACATTTCACACCAGGCCCGCACTCAATAAATCAACACATGGGTTTAATTGCTGTGACAAATGAATATAGCAAGGAGAGTAAAATTCTGCCGGGTAATGCAGTCATCCAGCAAAATCCTGGCCGGCAGAGATATGTAGGTCAGTCATTATGGACCAGTGAGCAGAGGCAGTCCCTGGTGTGAGAGCCTAGATGGAAATCTCACAGTGCAATCCCTGTCTAATAAAACACCAGCTTGAGAGTCAGGCTTCAACATCCTTCTTAATAACCTTTAGCAGAAGAGAAAGGTATTAAATAAAGTGGTAATTAACAAGACTGACAGAGCAACAGAGTGGGATTTATTACCGGATTTTCAGTTTGCTTGATTATTTAGTTCTTTTTTTTTTTTTAATTGAAATTCTGCTTCCATTTTTAAAGCCACCTTCAAAAAGGAAAGCATTCAGCAACTGAAGTTTTAGAGTTAGAGAAAAAGAGATAAGAGCTTGACAAAACTAGTACCCCAAGTGAAGGAGATCAGATACAGTTTCAGCCTATGTTCTCCATCACCTCTGCCATATCATGTGCGGAGGTGAGCACTCAAAGGGATAAGACAAAATCTGGAGGATGCAGAAGTACTGAGGAATGGTGCCCACACCTAAGCAGAGGTCTCAGCAGTGCTGAAATCCAACTTCAGTCTGGTACTCTGTGGTAGAAGTTGTACTTATACATGAGGTTGAACTTCTGTAGAGGGAATTACAGCTAGAAAAACAAACTCTGCATCCTCCTAATATTAATTTGCCTGAGCAAAACTGATGCCAGTTCCTGCTCTGAGCAGCAAGGGCAGCAGGTATTCACCACAGTGAATGGTCATGTTACCCATTCCCTGCTCTGCCATGTGCCTGACATCAGCCCAAGTGATGGGGATGGCACTGAACTAACTTTCTATATCCCACTGATCAAATTCCTTTGCTGGAAGCATAACTTTCTGCCAGCTGCAAGTAAGTGTTCCTCCACCAGGTCATCCTGGTAGAAGAATGAGGCATGAAGCTAAGGTGTGTCTTCTACTGCTGAAGCCAGCTAAGCACATTGTAACTTAGAAACTTTGTAAATAAACACAGTAATGTCAGTTGTAACAGCGAATCTGATAGAAATGTCACTGCTGCTAGGAGATGATGGATGTCTTTTCTCTCTTTTTATCACAGCTGGAAGAATAGCATCACCAAAAAAAAAAATGCAGTACATAACAAACTTGTATAAAAAAATGTTTAAACAACACAAATAACTAGAAAGATTACTTGGCATCTTCCTACTTGCACTGTCAGGAGTTTCACATCCTGCAATCTCATGACATTTCCCCAAGAAAACCCCAAACATTTTATAGGAAATTCTGTAAGTTCAAATGTCAGTATGCACTGCTCACGGGTTAAAATTAAGGTGTCTTCCTTTATAATTCTGTAATATAATTTCTCTGTTTCCATAATCACTAAAGCAGGGACAATCATTAGAGAAGATAGGATTACAAAATAGCAGTATAGACAGCTCAATTCTCTGCACATGCAACTATAGATGCCTCTGTGGGTAACTTAATGAATCATTTATATTAGTCTTCAGGGATCAGAATATTGAGTGAACATATTTTCCTTCATGAACTATATCTAGGTCAAATTCACCTTTTCAAGCAAGTTATTAATTTCATGGATTTGCCCATGGTGTTATATGTGGGCTTTTTTTCTTTAACCTTCTGACTTACCCACATAGTGCTTTTGCCTTTCCCTCTCTTCCCACTTCTTTTTTCTTCTCTCCTCCAATATCATGTTTTCAGTTGATAGTAAAACTCACCTAGCAAAACCAGACGGATACTAATTTTACATACTTAGTTCAAATTCTCTTTCAATCGGGGATGCTGCTGTCAATGCTTTGGCAATTAGTGGTTATGGAAGACAATAAAGAGACAAAAGGGCTAAAATCATCCAAAGGGATATGTGCTAATTGTAAAGTGCAAAAATCCAAGAGCTACTCCTCCAGAATGTAAGAGATGTAATCTTATGTATCACAGCCACAGAAAATGGGCAATTTGCCATTTTTCTTCATGGAGGCACCTAAATTATTCATAGTGTCAAGTTCTGAGCTTTCTAGACTCATGTGATTTATACCCGAGCTTGGTTTCTTTTGGTTTAAATGCTAGGGAGTGTTATCAAAAGGATGTGGATGATGTGTTGCTAGCAGGAAGATAGCCTCTTGC
This sequence comes from Chloroceryle aenea, assembly GCA_013399075.1. Taxonomy (NCBI): domain Eukaryota; kingdom Metazoa; phylum Chordata; class Aves; order Coraciiformes; family Cerylidae; genus Chloroceryle; species Chloroceryle aenea. Next base: position 562,167 of record VWZY01003188.1, read on the forward strand.
CACTTAAACCATCTCAACCACATTTTATGACTATATAATCATAGATGACAGGAGAAGCTAGGCCACTCCCTGATGGATTTACAGCAGTCTCCAAACAGAGGGAAAATAATCCCTGCATTAAAGAGAATTTTCTTTACCAGAAAGACCCAGTAGGTAGGTTGCTATTATTTACTACCTTGATAAGTGCTTCATTGCCATAAACTCTCTTCCTTTTATTTATTTAATTAGCTAGTTATGTTACAAAACTTAGCTCTGATGATTCATTCAGGCCTCGTGAGGTTTTTCAGTAAACTGATTCAGTCAGTCCAGGAAGGGAACACCAGAGACAAAAATAAACTTGAGTCTGGGACACGAGAGGCAGATAAGTATTCTGTCTCAAAATTTGATACAGATACAGACCCATCATCTTTTGCAAATGAGAACACTAATCAGTAGTCTTGAGTGCGAGTTGAATCTCCAAGTTATATTAGCTAAACTATAATTCATATTCTGAGGCTGTCATGTGTTTGAAGTTGGATTGAAAGTAGTACCGGGAAATCTTATATGAGATAAGTTTATTAAAATAAATCTGCACTGAAAATATGCTCTCTGGAGGAAATAAGTTGTGTTGTCTGATAACTTCATTTCTTTTTCTTTCCCTATCATGTATTCCCCTTAGGGCTAACATCTGCATCTTGGTTATGCTCATCTGGAAAGACCCAAAACACATTACCCAACACACCAGTGTTATGTAGAGCAAAGTGCACAGTGCTTTGTTCTCGTACAGTGACTCAACCAGTCTGTAAGAACAGAAGTAATGGTTTTTTTATGCTGCATTTTGATTTCCTTTTCAGGGAGAAAAAAAGTTGCTTTTACAATAGTGTTTTCACAGAAACCAGACTCATAAAATTTAGAAAGAAAAAGTGTGATGTGGAAAAAAAAAAAAAGACTCACGCTTGGAAAAGAGGTATTAGATGTATATGCTCAAAGCCATTGGGTGGCCTTGAGAGAACATTGAAATTAATCTCTTCTTTTTCACCCATTAAAATCAGATCTTACTTAGAGAAAAACAGAGCATAAACAGACATTTTTCAATGTAGTACCATGCAGAGTAGCATATATAATCATCAGTGTTAACCTTATCAGATCATAGATATGTGTCTGTCTTTTCTAGGTGGGTTTGGTTTAGTTTGGTTTTTTGCTTGTTTATTTGTTTTTTCTGCAGAAGTGACCAATCACAAGGGCTCCTGATCATCTATCTCACAGTCTTTGGTGCATTTACCCTGGTAACTTTATCAGAAATTACTATTAGCTTGTTTTTACAGACAGATTTCTGAGAAACAGAATTTATTTGTATGACTACAGCTGAGAAGCAACTGCTGTTTTCAGGTGCAAACAGGTCTTAACTCCAAGGTGTTTCAGCACTGTAGTAGAGCTCCCCATATAGAATAACAAAGTCATATTCCCCTCAGCCAACCCTATCCCCTTAATTCTTCAACTCTAACTTCTATTCTGACTGCCTGTTGTCCACAGAACATTTAACTGTCTTATGCAAAGCAGAACTGCAGTAGCAGTAGGGATTGTGGAACTTTTACACAGACTATCCTAGTTTGGTGATTAGAGTATCTACATAGGAGGAATGCTTTCAGAATCCACCCAGGAAAATAAGAAAAGAGGAGAAGAGGAAAAGTTCAATAACAAACTATGGTAAGTATTAAAGTAGTAAAACTGGTGACACATTACTTTGTATTTCCTTAGATGTAGAACATGCAGAACCTAAACCAGCAGGTGTATCCCATGTTGCCTGACTATGGGCCCTGCTGATAAATTGCTTGGCAAAATATCTAGGTCCTCAAAACACTTGGATCCTGCCTGTCCCTCTAAAATGACAGGACCATGGGCAATTCTGAGCGTGCCTGGTAGTGATATACTTTTAGGCTGTATTTGAGAAATCTGAAATGCCAGAAGTCTTTTAGAAATAATTAAGTATGGGTCTTTGGGAGTCTAAATGCTGGATTTAGGAGCATCCAGATGGACTTTGCAGCTTAAACTGATCTTTTAGAAATCAAGTCTTGGCTATTTTTGAGGAACAGGCTATTAGATATTAAAGCAAAGGTTTCCTAAGTTCCAGCCCAGGCTCCTAACCAGGAAAATTAGCCCATTCTAGCTGAGGGGTTTCTCAGGCATAATTAGCTTCTTAATTAGCTACCATCTCTTTTTTTTTTTTTTTT